>OY720151.1:7919183-8149750 GCA_963082725.1 Pedicia rivosa | reverse complement strand
CGTTCTTCTGTTGACCTTTAAGGCCAATAATAACCAATTTTTTTTTTCTTCTCTCTTGTCGTGATTTCATGTTTACGTTTATTCGTCTTCAGTTAAACTTTAGACTTTTAAAATGAAAAATAAAAAAAACAAGATTTTGTTTAATTTTATTCGGTTCCCCTTTTTACGACTTGAATTTACGACAATAAAAATAAATGACAATAAGATGATGCTTGATGACTTCACGAATTGTATGATCAAGCATAAAACATCAGAGGACAATAATAAAAAAAATCGAGTGCAGAAGGGGGGGATAACAAGAACAACAAACTGATGGTCATCGGTTCATTGATTCAGACGTCATGACTATGACTTTTAGATTGATCCCAGTGAAGGTTCTTTATCCATCACACAACCAAATATTACTTTCATTTCATTTCCTTCACGTATAAAAAAAAACAGAGTTTTTTTTTTTCTTCATATTATAATGAAATGAAACTTAGCCAAGATCACGTCCCAAAATGATCATCATCATCTTCCTCTTTCTTATCCAAAAAAAAAAAAAAATATTTGAAAAAATTAACAAACAAAAAAAAAGACTTAAAAGAAGAAAAGAAAATAATAAATCATCTTCCGGTCTGTCTTCGCGTATTAAACACATTTTTTTTTTTCGGTGTATTCTTTTTTCGCCATTTGCTCAGGTACAGTGAAAGTGCAACCAAAAAGTTAACCAAAAACTAAAGAAAAAAAAAAAATTATATAAAAGAAAACAGCAAAAATTCTTTCCCTGCACACTAAATTTTTTAATTTTTACTTTTGTTTATTTTTTTTTTTTCTTTTCCTTTTCCTTTTCTTTTGGATTAAAAGAAATAAAGTCAATTAGTAAAATTTACTCTGAATATGCAAAATTATGACCATAACTGAAGTTGAACAATAGAGATTTTTAGCTTTTACCTAAGGCGAATATTATGTAGTTTTAATAGAAAAGACAAAAGTGAACCGCACATAATAAATTTAATAAAACACAATAAATTCATAGAAATTCAATTTAAAATTAATTGTTGTCGGATTATTAAAAGTTTACTTAGGTAAAACGAATTTCTATAGACAAGCTATACAAATACCACGATAGAAAACTAGAGTAAATCTTATAAAACATTTTATGCAACAAAACACAATCAAAATGATTCCGATTCCGTCCAATCACAGATTATTTAATGACTGACAAAATCCGAAGTATATCGTTCAGAATCCCGAAATGCAACAGTTTCAAACTGTGACCTTTATACATAAAACCACAAAAATTAATACAAAAATAAAATGAAAATGTTTGTATAAAAAATTATGATCATTAAATAATTATTGAATAATTTTATTTTAAATAAAATTTGATTAAAACGTAATACGAGTGAAAAAAAAATTATCTACACAATAATTAATCATTTTTTTTTTTTTAATATTCCAAATCTAAACATCTAACACAAAACATCCCAATATAATTGCGTGAATAAATATAATTATATTAATTTATAGAAAAGATTTGACGTTTTCCATATACACTTCAACATTTCTTTCGTCTATCCTACCGTGAAAAAAATTAATACTTAACGAGATTTTTGTTAAATATGAGAACCGCTTCTTATTTTTTATTTATTTTCTTTTTTCTTTTTTTTTTTTGCTACAAGACGAGTGAACGAACGAAAAAAAAAGAACAAACCAATAAACATAAACGATAACAGTGAATTATTAATAGTTCTCACTTTTGAAGTGGAGTTGAATACTTGAACTTAATTTACTTCTTCTTCTTCTTCTTTCTTTTTCTTCTTTTTCTTTTTATTGGAATTTAAACTTTTTTTTTTTGCGCACTTCCAGTTTTTTTTTTGTTTCTTGTTTCTAAACTCAGAAGAAAAAAATTGCGATCTTTAAATTTTTCTAAATGTTGAAATTTTTTTTGTTATTGGAATAAAGAAAGAAAGAAAAAAAAATGGGTAAAGTTTGGGATTTATGATTTCAATGTTTAGCCAGGTGGGATTAATTTCTGTCTAGTACGGATAAACAGAAGTGATTGCGCCATAAGGTTCACTTTAATTAACTTTACAAAAGACAATTTCCTCAGTGTGTATGCTTTATTATCTTTTCTATATTAAAGGAATGCCGGATTAATATTGACTAGGAGACGAGAAAACATAAAGAGTAATTTAGTTAATTATTAAAACCAATGAACTAACGTGAACTCATTACATCCATACTAAAAATTATGAAGAATTATTTGATGAATTTTTTAAACATTTAAATTTAATTTTTTTTTTTTTTTTAATTAAAAATCAAACCTTGTGGTCCCTGTAAACATTCCAACTCAATTGTATAATCCCAGCAATCCATACTATTTAAACGTGTACTACAAGTACTTGAATTTGTATCCCAACATGAATCATCTCTAGTTTGATTTGACATTTTATGTTTTTTGTTCTGTTTATTTTTACTTATTATTTTGTTACAATATTATTATTTTTATTGTTTCTTCTTCTTCTTCTACTAAATAGACTAAACCTTTTTATGTTTTATGTGAACTTTATACGGTTGTAGAAGTAGATAGACAATCCATTATTATGAATTGATTATTATTAACAATATTTTTTATTGTGTACTTTAATAATTTTATTTTAACCAATAAAAAATCCAGTGTAAATACCAAATTAAATATTATTATCTGTTACGGTTGGTGTACTGGATCTGTGTGTGTGTGTGTGTGTATTAGTATCGATTTTTTTATTTTTTCCAAAAAAAGAAAAAAGAATTTAATTTTTTATCGATGGAAAAAAAAACAAACTTTATCAGTTTAATTTATTCATAAAATAAAATAAAAATAAAATGAATTATTTTTTCGTATCTTCCTTTATTTTTTTTTTTTTTTGTTCTCTATCAAAATAAATTTATACAAATAAATTGTGTGTTTTTTTTTATTATCGTCATTTGTTTTATCATCATCACAAAAAAACCAAAACTAAATTAAAAAACAGAGAAAAAAAAAAACACGAACAGTTCAACACAACAATTTTTTTTTAATGTAAAACTTTATTAATTTTTTTTTTGTTATTTCATTTTCTTTTAAAAAAAAAAAGAAAACCAAAACAAATTGGAAATTGCAAGAATGCGTTTTGATTTTTATTTTGTTTTGTTCACAGAAAAAAATTTGCACAGTTTTATTTTTTTTTATTTTTAAATCATTTAATTTTATTTGATTGTGTTAATTAAAAATATTACGGGATCAGTTCAAATTGTAGTATAAAATTTTAAAGTTACTTTAAAATTACACAATAACTTTTGATGTTCCTTCAATTGAATTTCATTTCATAAAAAAAAAACCACAAAACAAACAGAATTTTTTTTTTATGTGTAAAAAATGAAAATCTATTTTTCTTTTCTTTTTGTTGTTATTTTCCTTCAATTCCGTTTTCTTTTTTTTTTTGTTATTTTTCTTTCTAACGTTTCCCTTGCATTTCTTGCAATTTCTGGTGCGATTCAAATTTTTTTATTATTAAAAAATAAAAAATGATGAAAAAGAAAAAAGAGAAAAAAAAAAAATTGGCGAAGATCGTCGGACGAAAGAAGAAAATCTATTTTTTTTTTTTCTTTTTTTACTTTAATTTTGAAAGAAACCAACCGAAACGAAGAATTTCTTGTGTTTTCTTTTTCTTCTAATTTTTTTTTTTCTTTTTTCGGTTTCACAATTTCTGTATTTATTTTTCTTTCTTTCTTTATTTTATAATTTTTCTTTTTTTTTAATTGTCGTTTTTCTTTCTCGAACTCGAATTGAATTGAGTTACAAAATTTTTTTTTATAAACAATTTAAAATTGTTCCAAAAATTGATGAGTGAATTTTCACACAATTAATAATTACGGGAACAACAACAAAAAAAAAACGTAACATAAAATTTTTAGAGAATTAATTTTTGGATCAATTTTTTTTAAAAATCCAAAAAAAACACAAAAAAATTTATTATTTCGTCTTTAATTATTTGTCTTTATTTATAAATAATAACTTTTTTAAAAAAACCCACCACACACACACACACAAAAAATAAATATTTCACTGATAAAGATTTTCATCAATTATTTTGTTAAAAAGAAAAATTAAAAACAAAAAAAAAAAAATATTCGACACGAGAAACGATAAAAAAAAAATTTATTGTGTTCGCGGTTCGCGTTTTATTGTACAACTAAACAAACAAGTCGAAGTAAGTCAGTTTTTTTTTTTTTCAGTTCAGGCCACAGGTAAAGTTTAAATATTTTTTTTCTGTTACTTTTTTATGTTTTGTCTTTTTTCATTTCATTCTTTCTTTTTTTTTCTTTTTTTTCTTTTTCTGTTTGATCGGCATGAAAAAAAAAAGAAGAAAAGCCGAGCAATTTTGTTGTTCGTTAATATTTTCTGTTTTCTGTTTTTTTCTGTTTTTTTTTTTAATTGTATTAAACAGGTTGTATTGTTGGTACTTGCAACTTAAAATAAAAAAATATGTTCGATGTATTTGTACTTACGACTCAGGTGCACAAAAAAATAATGAATAATAATAAACATTTTTTTTCTATATACAGTTTTTTAATTCTTTTCTTTTATAAAAAACAGAAAATAAAAATAAAAAATAAATTGTTCAAAAAATTATTGCAATTAAATAAAAAAAAAACAAAAAAAAAAAAAAAACAGAAGAAAAATACAACAACAACAACAACAACAACAACAAGAACAACAACAAGAACATTTATTTCAGTTCAATAGATATGCCGTGGAAATTCTATAAGAATTCAATTGTTATATACAAGGCCATGTTTTTTAGTCTATATATTTAAGATGAGGGAAAATTTTAATTACCAAGATTTTTATTTATTTTTTATATGAAAAAGAAGAAGAAGAAAAAATTTGGTCCATTTGTTTCTGATTTTATATGAAAAGAAAATAAAAAGACATTCACAGATTTTAATTTTTGTTTTTCTTCTTTTCTTCTTCTTCTTCTTCTTCTTCTTCTTCTTCTTGTTTTTCTTTTCTGTTTAAATTAATTTAACCTGAAAGTCCAATATTGATCATAAGCCAAAGAATGAAAAAAACAAAAACAAAAAAAAAACAAAAAAAAAAAACAAAAGAATTAAAGTTGGCGACTGTAAAGAGAGAATTTTAAATTCATTCATTTTATAGTCTCATCTTCAACATCTTCAACCGTAACGAAGAGAATGTTTTAAGAAAATTAAAATAAAATAAAAACTTAATAATATTCAAGGTTTCCTTTACGTTCAGATCACAGAACAGAAAATATTTTTATATAGAGACTTCATCAACATCAACTTCTATTTATGAGTGTAGATCAGCATCAAGATCATAATAAACAATCATATTAAATGTTCTCACATTAATCTTATCTTGTTGTTAATTTTTTTTTATATATTTTTTACACAACAAAAATATAAAAATAAAAAGAGAAAAAAAAAAAAAGAACAAAAAAAAAAAACAAAACTTTTCATTATTTCACTTTTTAATTGGAAAAAAATTAAAAATTGAAAACTCTCGAGAATTGGAACAAAACAGAGCACACACATACACACATTGATAGAAGATGGCAAAAAAAAAAAGATGATGAAGATGAAAAGATGAAAAAAAAAAAACACTTTGCGGACAAATAAAAAAAAAGAAGAAAAAAAAAAAAAAATAAGAAAACAATCTTTAGAAATTCTTTCATATATTAAAAAGATTGTAATGGTTCGGAATGGATTGTTATAGAAATTCAGGACAAGACAAAAGAAAAAAAAATAAATAAATAAATATATAAAACTCATATGAACATTCTATAAAAATAAAAATTTGTCTATGTGATTATTACTTTCAATTCATATAATACAATTAAGTGCTTTGCATCAAACATCAACAAAAAAAAAAAACATTTGAATTTAGTTTTGTTGTCAAATTAATAGATAAATGCACAAAAAAAAAAAAACAACCTAACATCAGACAATCTAAACTTCAATTTTAACACATTTTTAACATCTTCATTATTTATTTTGTCTAATTGTCTCATTACAATTTGATTAAATTTAAATTAAAAAATTTAAATTTTCATTATGAATAAAATGATAACGCCAACAAACCGTTAAGGACATACAACAACCTCAAGGCGAAATCAAACAAACCGTAATTTATTTTTACGTTTTATTTTGTTTTTTATTTATCTTTAAAATTTATCTTATATCAACTTCCGGTGAAGGTATATCTATGTCTTAATAATACCTCCTCCTCCGGTCCACATAATCGAGTATGCACAGCCAGCAAATAAACAAAAAAAAAAGTTAATAGAAAAAAAATACAGCAACAACAACAACAAAAACAACTTAAATCACACACACACACACACACACTTCCGTAAACATCCGTGGACGGGCATTCACTTCACATACATATTAAATTTTAATAATTTTATGAAATCGCTTAAAATTTTATCCTCACAACAACAACAAAAAAAAAACAACTTTTGTTGCATGATTTTTTTTTTCTCTTTCTTTCATTTACGAAATTCTCATAAAATCAAAACAACAAAAAAAAAATACTTCCTTTTGTACAAAAATTGTCGTCATCTTAATATCCATGTGAATTAATTATAGAATTGTGATCAAAAATCAAATAAGACAAAATTTCTATAATTTGATCATATCGAGATCGGGGAAAAAGATTTCATATATAAATTTTGGTCCAACCAAAAATCCCCTATAAATTTACATGTTTGTTTTTGTATATTTTTCACATTGACTTTGTTGGGGTGTACAAAAAAAAAATTCACTTCATAATTATCTAAGAGTGATAAAAAAAAAGTTGATGAATTCATTTTAATCGAGCAACTTTTACTTTAATTGAATTTCTAAGATTGATATATAAAAATGAAATCCTCTGTAAAAACTACCACACAACTAAAACAAACCACCATTAGGTGGTAAACTTATTCAGTTATATAACTTTAAAAAAAATAATATTTTATAATCAAAAAATAACCTTCAGTATTTCACTTGTTTTATTTTGGATTTAGATTTTTTTTTTTTTTGTTTGTTTTTATTAAAAGAATAAATTTTTAAAACGGATCTATAAATTTCATTTAATGATATTTTTTTAAAGATTTTTTTTTAAAGAAGGTCACATATCATGCATCGCTAATAAATTTCATATAAATTCTACCATACAAGAACAAGAAATGATTTAATTTCACTTTTTTTTTTTGTTTGTTTTTTATTTAAAGATTCTTTTTGTCCATTAGTCACTTTTGTCTTCTGGTTTTGACTTTGAATATTTTTACAAGAATTGTTTGTTTTCTTTTTGTTGTTGTTGTTATATTCTGACGTGACATAAAATGTAAAAGTGGTTTTTTTTTTGGCATTAGCATAATTTTAAAATATATAATTAATGAATGAAAAATAAAAAAAAAAAATTGAAATCACTTTTTGTGTATACGAAAAAAAAAAAAACGAACACACTTTGAATGTTACTTTTAAAGTTCTGGTCTCTCTCGTACACATTAAAATTAAATTATATGCATTTGTCAATTCCTCTTACAAATTTTTTTCTTATTAAAACAAAAAAAAAAAAAACAAAATGTTATATTCTTGAATGTGTGTGCGACGACCTCATAAAATATTCATCTTATGACAAATTGAAAAGAAAAAAAAAAAAATTCAATAAAAGCAAAAAAAAAAAACAAAAAAAAAAGTGTTAATCTTTTAAAATAAAGAAGAAGAAGAAGAAGAAGAAAAAGAAAAAGAAAAAAAAAATAAATTCAAAGAATTTCTCTTATAAAAAGTACACAATATTTTATTTTATTGTCAAATCGATGGCATGACATTAATGTCGCGATTTTCACTTTGACATGTTTTCATCACAATCACGTATACGTATCAAATGTTTTCATCTTCATCACAAAAATAAAAACAATCCATATTATCTGTCATTTTCACATCATAAGATGTGTTGTTGTTGTTGTGTTGTTTGTTTTTTTTTTTTATAATTAAATCTGGATCCAATTATGATGATGAGAGAGGAATTTTTTATTTTTTTTCATTCATTTTTTATTGTCTGATGTATGTGACGTATTAAGAAAATGGTTGTTTTGGCCATGATAACACATTTGACATACATGATACATGAAAATCTATATATTTCCCTATACACACAATAAAAAAAAAGACAAAATCTATGTTTGGAGATGCCAATTAAAATTACAATTTAATGCTTTTACTCTCATAATTATATATTTATAAATAATGTGTAACATATAAAGCTAAAAAACAAAAACAAAAAAACAAAAATAAATAATGTTAACAATTCTCTCCTCATTAATTGTAATAAATTGATATAAATTGAATGTAAATTGAATGTAAATGGTTTTGTTCACTCTTTATAAAGGTAAATATAAAAAATCAAATAAAGATATTAACAATTTTTTTTTTTTCTTTTTATCAATTAATTGATCATGGATCATTAACACATTTATTCATATCTGTAACATATTCATAAATGTACATTTTTATTAATAATTAAAATTACCATAAATATCGGATGTATTCAAACTAAAAATCGTCTTTTAAAATATTGTATTAAGAAAGAAGATCAGAAAAAAAAGAATAAACAAGAATAACAACAAACCTAAAGTGATAAAACTTTGGTTCTTTTTAATTTTTAACATTTGGACAAATAAGAAAACAACAACCACAACAACAAATTAAAGAAAAGTAAAAGTTCTTCTTCTTATATTTCTTCATTTTTAACATTTTTCTTTAAGTTTTCTTTAATGTTAACGTGTATAAGTACTTTCGGAATTTTCTTTTAATTATAGAGAAGAAAAATAAAAAAAAAAAAGAAAAAAAAAAATATGGAAGAAAACGATAAACGCGAATAAAAATTATTTGTTATTTTTGTAAGAAATTTATGTTTCTATTTATTTTTTTTTTTTTTTTATTAAAAGAAGAAATTTGCGTGTTACCCCAGTGTGAAAATTTGCATTCCATTCATTGATACATCGTGTGAGTATAGGGAGTTACATTATATCCGATATTATTAAGTTATTATAAATTTTAGTTTCTTTCTCTTCTTCTTCTTCCTCTTAAAAAAATATTAAAAAAAATAAAATAAGAAGATAATAATAGAGACAAAATCATGTTTTGTTTATTATTTTCTAATTTACTTCAAACTAAATATATACAAAAAGTAATTCTATTTAATAAGAAAATATCTATCTAACTTACATGAAAAACCTTTAAATTCTATCTACGGTAATCACGTGATATTTATATATGGATTATAAATTATTATGTGTGTGTGTATGTGTATGTACACACGTAGGCTTATTTAATTTTCCACGCATACATAATAAATGCTTCTGCGGTGATCGTGATGATGACAAAAAGAAAGAAAATATAAATAAATCTGTAGTGTGTTTTTTTTTTTCAGTTTCAAATCAATTTTCTCAACAAAAAAAAAATCTATTAATCATTTTGTAAATTGTAAAAGAAACAAAAGTAAAAGAAAAGACAGAGACAAAAGTAATAATAATAATTGTTTGTTTATTTTTTACTAATAGAAAAATAAAGAGTCGCGAACGCGTGTACAATTTGTTCGAATTAATAAATTTTCAACCAAAGTTTTATATGAACTGAAGTTATTGATGAGGATCCCGTTATTTACAAATGTTTTTAAAAGAAGGCAAATATAAAATATTTAAGAAATTGATCGATTGAAATAATTTAATGGATAAAATATATTTTTTAGCATATACAAGAAAAAAAAGGTAACACATTAAACGGATGACACACGTATAAATTGTGATGTGTGAGATCTGTAATTTATTCATATTAAATAATGTTTGTAATCATTTTAAAATAATAACCAACACCAGGAATAATAAATAAATAAAAAAAAATACACACACACACATAAACTGTTTCAATTACAAATTATTTTGTATCAATTGAACGTAATCATTAATATTATATCATCTGATTATATGAAGTGACCAAGAAGGAAGTATGTAATCGATGACAAAAAAAAAAGACTTCTTCTATAAATCGATGGATTTCCTTTATCGATTAAATGTATAAGAAAAAAAAAAATTGTTTTATAGAAATTTCATTCACAATATATAATTTTTTTTTTGTACTTTGTCTCATTCGATGTCATAATAATGATAACAAGAAATACGTATATATAGAACCCACTTTACAGGATGATATCTCTTCACTTTCAAATAAATATAAAAGTTCAAAGATTATAAATCGTTACCAATCTATATTTTTTTTTTGTTATTTTATATTTTGAACCGAAATAAATTATGAACAATTTATTTTAATGATTATTCTATTTACTTATCTTTTCGTAATCCCAGATATCGTTTATCAATAATTGATTAAATTTATATATTTATTTTATATTAATTTGTTATCTACTTTTTTATAAAACGTTATCGATCTCGCATGTTTTAGTTAGAAAAAAACAACAGTAAAGTAATAATAAAGCGAATAACATTTTATAAAAATAAAACATGAAAAAATAAAAATTGCAAATTTAAAAAGAAAGAAAAAAAAATAATTTCCATTTTTTTAAAAGAATTTTCCACGGAAAAAAATTTGAATACAAATTTTTTTTTATTAATAAAATACAAAACGCAAAATTTTATTTTTATTCTTTTTTATCATGAAAACCAAAAGACTGAACATATTTAATATTGAAAGGGAGTTTTAGAGTTTAGGGTTGATCTAAACGTATATTAATATTGATCCCTTTTACAGGATCTACGTAAATAATTTTTATATTAGGGGTGAATGTGTTATGAGTCAGAAACCATCGCACAAATTAAAATATTATAAATTCTATAATTGGAGGGGGGGAACAAATTATTTAAGCAAGACATTTTCGCTCTCATTTTCTCTTTCACATCGGTACTTATATAAAAAAGATTTCCCAAAACTCTTAACAGATTAAAAGAAAATGTTTTTTATTTTAGTGTTCACAACTAAAATGACGACATTTAACATTAACTTTAATATTGTAAACTGACCTTCTCAAATTTATAAGTCATGACACCACGCTTTACTAACAAATGAAAAAATTATTAAATATTATTTTCAAACAATAATCAGGTCAGGTGTCAAATTCCCATAAGAATAAAAAAAAATAAAATAAAAAACAAAAGAAGATCCATTTCCTTAGTTATGGTGAGTTATTTTACAATCGAAACTCATCAAACAAAAAGAATAAAAAAAAACATAAAAATCTAGAGCAAAAATGTTCAAATTAAACAAATTTGCTTTGGTTACTTAGAAAGTTGTTGTTATATTTTTTTTTTTAATGGAATTTATTTAATGGAGTCCAATACACACTTTTATACTGTCAACTGTTAGTTGGTTTATAGAGATTTATTTTGAACCTAAAGAATGAACAATAAGAATGCTGATGTAATTTATTTTTATGTAAAAGTTAACTCAAATACTGAACTTGTTTATTTCTTTTTTTTTTGTATTCAATAAAATTGAATACAGACAGAGAGACAATATAAAATAAAAATAAATAGTTGTAACTAACCCAATGCTAAATACTTTGGACTATGAGAAAGAGAAAAAATAAAATAAAATCTTTTAAGTAAAGAATATAAACAAGTTTTGTACCAAAGACGCCCACTAAAATCTATACACCTCTTTAAAGAGTTAAAAAAAACTCTTTCTAAGTTCCAGTTATTTTTATTCTAACAATATAACGACAATAAGAGAAAAAAAACATAACAAGGCAAAACAAATAAATAGAATTAAAAGAAACGCAATCAAAGAATTATTTGTTCTTTCTTCTTTTTTTTTTTTGCATAAATTATAAAATATTAAAACACGTTTAATTTCCTGTGCGCCAACTTCTTAAAGCCAAGAATTCAATTAATCTTTTAATGCAAAGAAATATTAAAAGAAAGAAATAATCAATTGATTTTGACTAAAGGATTTTGACATTCATCCATATTATTGGAATGTTTTGAAAAAAAAAAAAATTATATAAGAATTTCTCACTGTGAACTTTTTTTTTTCTCTTTTAAAGTTCAGTATTTTTGTTTTACTTCTTTTCATTAATCTTCTTAGACATCGTGTTTCACGTGATACACTAAATTTTTTATTTTTATCTGCATTAAAAAAATTTGAACACCTTTACGTTCTAACCTAGATTTAATATTATAATCTTGTTCTTTGTATATTTATAATATACAAGTCTAAAAGAAAAACGTTTTTTCATCTTACAATAAAATATAATTTCAGTATTTTTTTTTTCTTGTGTTATAATTTTCTGTAGTGAAAATTCTTAACGTTCCATTTGTACACCAATATTAGAAAAATTTAAATTTAAGTACAATTATTATTAATCAAAATAAAAAATAAAAAAAATGGAAAAAAACTGGTTCAAATTATGAAGAAAATAAAAAATATAATAAGAATAACTTCAAGCATAAAAAAAACATTGGAGAATGCAAAAATTTATATTACAAAATTCTATATTATTATGCTCGCATAATAATTTTACAAATCAAAATTTATTATGATATTACGTCATGATCAGAAATTGTATTGTATTGTTATTTGTACATGAGTATATAAAGGAAAATAATAAATAATTAAAAGTTAAA
The DNA here is from genome assembly GCA_963082725.1 of Pedicia rivosa. Classification (NCBI taxonomy): domain Eukaryota; kingdom Metazoa; phylum Arthropoda; class Insecta; order Diptera; family Pediciidae; genus Pedicia; species Pedicia rivosa. The sequence continues at coordinate 8,137,094 of OY720151.1, read as the reverse complement.
ATACCAAATCATTAATTTGTACAAAAAAAAAAGTTATTTTCTTTTCTTTTTTTTTTTTTTTTGGTTTGGTTTGATTGGATGAATGGGAAAATGAATTTGAATAATGAGAAATTATATTTATGTACAATCGAAAAAAAAAAAAGAATTTCAATTATATAATATAAGACCTTACCATCTAACATATACTTGGAACTTTCATCATCCTGAACAAGTCCATAAATATCACTTGAAACACTCATATTCTTCTCTTCGTTTTTTCTTTTCTTTTTTTAATGTTCACTTTTTTAATTGCTTTATTCTGAGTAAACACTTTTTATTTCTATTTACTTGTGACGTAAAAATTAATTTTATTAAACTGTTTATTTATTAATTGAATCAATTAAAAACAAATAAAATAATTAGGAACCGAAAAAAACAAAACAACAATAATTTTTTACAGATGGAATAAAAATGGCGTCAAAAATATTGATTTTAAATCTTAAAACCGCCCATTAATAAAGTGTTGCCATATTAACAACTAATAAACCGTTGACATCTATCATAATTAAATCGAGTCAAAATGTCAAAATATGTTTTGTCCATCTAATTAATCACAATTAAAATAATTAAAGAATTTATTTGAAGAAATCAAAATATTAGAAGAACAACAATTAATTTTAATTCGTTTAAAAAATTTTACTCAATTTTTTTGTTTTGTCTTATTTTCATTTCATTAAAAAAATTATTTGAAAACAACAAAAACAAAACAACGAAAAGAGTTGTGTGAAATTTTTTCAACTAACAATATTACTTTTTTTTTTTTTATTATTATTTATTATTAATATTTTATTTCTAATTAACACCAAAGTGTTAAAATGATGAAGTAAGACAAAGACAGAAAAAGATTATAATGGTATTATTATTATTTTCTGTTTGTTTTTTTGCTTTTCTAGTTTTTGCTTTTTTTTCTATTTTTTTTTTTTTTCAAATTACGAACTTGAGAAATAATACAACAACAACAACAACAATGACAACAACAATAATGTAATAAAAGAGAGAACAAAAAGTAGAATATAAAAAAAAAAGTAGTAATAGACTACAATAACAACAACACCATTAACAAAATATACAACAACAACAACAACAACTACAACAACAACAGAAAAATTTAAAGATTGATTGAGGAAAAAAGATATTAAAAAATACTGGCGCAACTGTCTATTTTATTTGTTGTTGTTGTTTTTTTTCATCTTTTTTTTTTTTTTTTCTAATTTTTTCTCTTAAACGCAAATTTATGTTAAGGCCAATTTATTTATTTGTTGTTGTTGTTGTTGTTGTTCAAAGAAACAACAAAATACATATTTTGACAAGTGTACTTTGCTAAAGTATGTATAATTAATTAAAAGGTATCAAATAAAAGATGTTAAAATATTTATGTAATCATTATAATTTAATTATAAAATTGAATAAAAAAAAAAAAAATTTCCTATTCACAAAACAATCAAAATTAATTAATAAGATTTTTCTATTTTTGCTGTAATTTCCCTCTATAAGATTCCAATTAAATTTTTTTTTAATGGAAATTTTCATTATAAATTTTGAACTTGAATAAATTTAACAATAAAAATTGGTACAATAGAAAAAGCACTCAACTATATGAACTGTATTTAATCGCTGTTGTTGTTATTATTATTATTGGTTGTTGTTGTTGTTGTTGTTATTATTTATATAAAAGATGTGGGAGGTTTTGATCCTTCAAGGATACATAAAAAATTGAGATGATGATGTTCAATATTGATTTTCAATTTATATAAACAATTTGTATTTATTTATACAAAAGTTGAGTTTACACAATAGAATAAAACATTTTTCGTAAATACAACAACAAAAAAAAAACAAAAACAAAAGAAAATTGCAAATTAACCAACAACAATAATTAGAAGTTTTTTTAATTCGTTTATTATGTTTTCTTTTTCCACACTTAAAATTAACTAAACTTTTTTTTTTTCTAAAAGTTCAATTTAATTTACAACCAAAAAGAAAAAAAAAATAACACATTTTATCTTTTGACACAATATATAATTTTTTTTCTTCTTTTCTATAAAAACATAAATTATCTAAGACGTGAAACAGAGAGAGAGAGAGAAAAAAACGATTTTCACAGATTTATTTATTTTTTGGTTTTGTCTTCATTTTTTTTTCTGAATAAAAAAAAAAAATGGTAAAATATTTCAAAACGGTGCAAAAAACACTTTCACCGAAATCACAAAAATCAAAAAAAAAACCCGATTATTTTATTACAATTTTAAGCGTATTTATTTTGATCGTGTTTATAAAAATTTTCTTTTGGACTAGACAAAACCATTACAAAATTACAACTAAAAATAAGAAAAAGTCATATTGTCAAGTCATTTGTTGTTATTGTTGTTGTTGTTGTTGTTTTTGTTATTGTTGTTCTAAAGTTTTATATTTAATCAGATGGTGCTGCCGTGCCGGTGCTTTAAAATGAAGGCGTTACAATGCAACACACACACACACACACACACATACATATACACGTACACACACAGATACACACTTTTCTTAATGACAAAAGTTTTAATAAAAAAACCGAACAAGTTTTTTTACAAAACCATTTTTTTTTTGTTAAATTGTCGTCATTGCCAGTCTGTCGTCTGTCTTCTTATTTTATATGTGTGTATGTGTGTGTGCGAGTGTGTGTGTGTGTATGTGCTGTTTCAATACCAATTATAATAAATTTCTGTTCACATCGATAGCAAAAAAAAAAAAAAAAAACTAACAATTAAAATTATTAAACAAAAAAGAAAAAAAAAAAAAAAATGAAAAAAAATTGTTTCTAATTATTTGACATTGAATATTCAAGAGAGATAAAATTTTTTTTATTTATATTTCTAAATATTTGTTGTTGTATTTTTACGCGTGTATTTATTATTAAATTATTCCATTATTATTTATTTATTTATTTATTTATAATTATTTATAATTATTTTCTACGCGCACAAAGTCCACCACCTTTTACTTAATAATAAATTTTTTTTTTATTACGTTTACACGTTTTTTTTTTTAGTTTTTTTGTAACAAACAATTTTAACTCTTTTATTTTATTTTATTTTTTTTTCCATATAAAAATGAAACCTTTGTGTGGACACCAAAAATTATTGAAAATTGCGATTAAATTTTTTTTTTCTGTTTTTTATTAAAAAAAATAAAATTTTTATGTTGGAAATTTTTTTTTTTAAAATTTAAGATTAATCAGTAAACAGAAATCTGTGGAAAAATTATCATTTACTAATCCTAAAAATTAATAATTAATAATTTTTGGGAATGGGCGAAAAAAAAAAAATAAATAACTTAAAAAAAAAAACCCCCACACACAAATATGAACACTTCAAATCACTTTTTTATTTGTCCTTTAGAAAAATGTACACCAGTCGTTTTTTTTCTTTTTTTTTTCTTTTTCTCTTTAGATAAAATCTAAGAGTTTAAGACAAAATGCAAGAATGTAAGACAAGAGATTCACATTCACTAAACTTTATATATGACTAAATTTCTATTGAAAACAAGGTAAAACTTATAAATTAATAAAGTGAACAACTAATGAACAAAAAAACACAAATAAAAAACACAAAACTTCAAATTATAAAGAAAAAAAAAAACAAAATTAAATTATTGTTTTGTTTGTTGTTGTTGTTGTTCTTGGTGTTGTTGTATTAAAAACTTTTCAAATGTCGTCGTGTCACCGATTTATTATGTTTATTATTTTTTTTTTTGTTATTTTTTTTTTTTGTGTCTTACGTTAAACGAAAAAAAATTATGATTCACCTCTGAACGTATATAACAAACAAGACTTTATTTCACTAAGGGTTGACCCCTTTTTATATTTTTAACGCAGTAAAAAGAAGAAGAAGAACATTTCCCTTTTTTTTTTTTATAAATCAATATTCCATTACGAGTATTAAATGCACCCTTGTCCGTTGTCGTTTATTGTCGGGTTTCTTTTAGTTTTCAAAACAGGGGAAAAATGAAACACAAATACAATGTAAATGAAAGAAAGAAAAAATGGGAAACGGAAAATATTATTATGCGTAGAAAATGAAAATGAAAATGAAAAAAAAAAAAACTTCAACTTATGATTGTTTATTTTTTTGTTTTTCGGTTCTCATTTTAGAAACGAAAAAATATTCTCCCCTCCCAGCCGAGACAATGTCTCAGACAAATAGAACAAATAATAAAAAAAAGAAAGAAAAAAAAAAAAGCGCGCATGAGCAAAAATTCGATCGAACAGAAGAAGTCTGGTTTACACAGCACAATCAAATTTTTCTCTCTTTTCTTTATGTTTTTTTTTTTTGTTTCTTCAAAATTTTCACAAATAAACAATCAAGAAAAATGTAAACAAAAGATTATGAAATAATATACGCATCAAAAAGTAAAGTAAAGTAAAGGAAAACTGTGAAGCGTATTTTTCTATTTATAGAAACATAATGAATATGTTGTAATTGTTTATTGCCACTTACTGTGAATTTCATTAATAAAAAAAAATACAAACTATTTTGAATGTATGAAATGTAAAGAGATTAAAAGAAAAAAACAAAAATGTATTAAATAATTAATTACAACTATTTATAAAAATACACAACACACAACATACAACAAAAAAAAAAAATTCATTCAATCAATAAAGTATGTCGAATTGTAAACGAGAATTTTTTGTAATTACAACAAATAAAATGTGCAAGTGCAAGGCTAACATTTCCGTTCTGGAAACAAACAAAAAAAAAAAAAAGCGCAACACACAAAACAAACTAACAAACAAACAAACAAAAAAAAAACCCAAATCAGAAATTAAAAAAAAAAACAAAAACAAAAACAAAATAAATTGAGATTTTTTTAATTAAAATGTTTCCGAAGTTTGTAAATTTTTTTTAAAAGAAAATTTAAAATAGGAAAATTATTTTAACACTTTTATTAATATTTTTTATTATTGTTGTGATTGTTGTTGTTGTTATTGTTATTGTGATTGTCATTGTTGTTGTTGTTATTGTTATTGTTAGATAGATCATTCCAACTGATACTTAAAGATTAAAGAAATATCTATGAGATACTTGTGATACCTTACCTGTCTGTTGAAATTCTATTAAAATCAAAATAAATTTTTTTTTGTTCTCAACACAAAAAAAAAAAACACACACACACACACATTTATGTACGCTGAACTGATGAACATCCGGTTCGTCGCGTGTTTATTATAAAAAAATAAAGAAAAATAATAATAATAGAACAGAAATAGAGTAAAAGTCAGATTAGACATTAAGAGGAATATTTTTTTTTTATATATACGTAAAATAATGCTGTCAAATTGTATTTGAGCTTTATAGTGAAATAATCGTATTAATTTAAATTGTAAATTATGTAAATTAAATTTTTAAACAAGATTTTATTAAAATGTAATTTAATTGTATTTTTTCTGTTTCAGTCTTTAATGAGTTTTTGACATGAAATAAAATTCATGTGACCTGAACAGTTGATACAAAACTCAAACATATAATATACAGAAAGATGTTGAAATGTTGAAATGTCTTATTTTGTAAGATGAAGAGAAAAAAAAAAAACCAAATCAAAAACTGTTGATTGTCTAAATTTAATGAAATTCTAATTATAAATTTAGTGCTTTGGTTTATTGTTCTAAATTTTCTTTAATATATTCGTACAACAAAAACCTCATGTTTTATAGAACCACGAAAAAAACTGTTTCTAGTCATTTGATTTTGTATTTTGTATAATGATTGGTTTTTATGCACATTTTAGAAGGAAAAGAAAAAAAAAACGCTCATTATTTCTTTTAATGCAGTCACAATAAAAAAGAAGAAATAAGTAAGAATAAAAATAGTTAACCTTCTTAGTAAAAAAAAAAAAGAACAACTGTCAATTAATTTTATTAACATTTTTAGCGTTAACTTTTAAAACTTAAAACTATGTCAACACTTTAAATAAAGAAGAAGAAGCAGAAAAAAAATGTATAGATAAAATCAGGACAAGAAGAATAATTATTATTTTCCTCTCGTCCCTCTCCCTCCCATCCAACTTTTACGTTATATTCTTGTGTGACTTTTATTTAGGTTTATGCATTTTCGCATTTTAGATTTTACCCATATTTTTTTTTTTATTTCTATCACGCAAAATATTATTAATAATAATAAAGCATTAGAGAAAATGCATTTTATATTTCAATAATAAATTTTCTTGATTATTTTGAAAGAAAAAAAAAAGAAAAATTATATTAATTTTTTTTTTTTGAGTTCAACCTACGGTTCTTTTTTTCATCTACAAATTATTTTTTCCTCTTTACAACGAACGTCTTAAAGACATAATACTTGATTATGTTTCTTTTTCGTACATATTTATTTTTCAAGAGTGGACATACGTACAACAACAACAACAAATATAATCTTATTGAGAATTCCATCTCGAATATAATATTTGTATGGTCATTGAACTTTTATATTCACGAAAACAAAAAAAAAAAAATATAAATAGACAACAACAACAAAGTGTATATTTTATTTCGAAAGAAAGAAAGAAATGAAAAAAAAAAAAAAAAACAAGATTATACAAGACGTTTAAAATACACTACTTCTATATACGTATTTATTTATTCGCAAAAATTCAATTCCTAACCTGTCGGTTCACTTTTATTTTTCAATTTAAAAAAAAAAAAAAAATCTCCACTTGTACAATGGCACAAGAAAAGAAAGAGAAAAAAATATAGAGACACATAATATAACATAACTTTACTTTAAAGTGAAAAATCGAATATATATATATATATATTTATATACAGAACAGAGTCGGAGAAAGGCACGAGTCACATTGCCCTGAAGGTTAAAACATGTTCACTATTTTTTTTTTCATTTCTTTCTTTTCTTTCTTTTTTTTTTTTCCTTTTTCAATAATTTAATAACATTTCTTTTTGTAACGTCAATGAACTATAATATTTTTTGTTAAAAAGAAAAAATTTGCAAAAGAAAGAAATTAACAAAAATAAATGTTCTACAACGGATCAGGCGCCGCCACACATTTTACTACAAAAACAAAAAAAAAAAAAGAAGAAATTTACAACAAACCAGGCGCCGCCACTGGCTCCATTAACAAAACAAAAGTCATATTTTAATGCATGTTAAGTAATTTAGGAAAATGTTCATTATTTTTTTTATTTTTGTGTTTTTTTTTTTAATTAAAAACAGGCAAAATAAAACTGAAAGTCAATATCAATTGTGCTTAATTTTTAAAAAAAAAAAAAAACAAAATTAAATCACAAAAAAAAATTTAAAACCAAAAAAAATAATTTTTTTTGGTATTTCGCAAGAGAAGAAGAAGAAAATAAAATTAAAAATATTAAAGAAATTTCCTTCATTTCATTGATTTTTTTGTTTCTTTCTCTAATTATTTTGTTTTTTGGTTTGATTTTTTTTTTTTGCCAATATCTATCAATTACATACATTCATACATACATATATTACATACACACATACACACATACATGTAAATATTAGATACAGTTGATACCATGAATGAATTAAATTTCAATTGAAATTGATACAATTAACAAAAGTAAAAGATAAAAAAGAAAAGAGAATTATTTGATTTAGAAAATGAAACAGGGAAATTACATTAAAAAAATTTTTTTTTTTGTATTTTGTTACAAAAACAACAAACCAAAAATTACATACTTAATTTTCTCTAATAATGAAAACTTGCTACATCTTTATTTGGAATTAATTTTTTTTTTGCTTCTTCTTCTTTTGCTTTTAGTTGATATTTTTTTTTGCTCTCTTGTTTGTTTGTTTGTTGTTGTCTTTTTTTTTTTTTGAAATAAAATAAAAATCAATATTTCACTTAAGATTGAGATATAAAACTTTTATTAATTAATTAGATTAAGAGAGTGGTGTTATAAAAACAAGCAATATGTATAATTACTATAATTGGTGTTGACTACATTACAATTGGAAATCATATTATCGTCTTTTTTTTTTTTTTGTGTTTCTTATGTTTCTTTATTTTATTTCTTATTTTTGGTCCTAATTAAAAAATCTATTTTTGGTAGTTTTTTTTTTTTATTTTATTTTAGAAAGAAAAAAGAAAAAAGAGTAAGTAAAAAGTGAGAAATTTGTGTTCATTATCAATAAATTACAAACAGAAACAAAAATGAAATTAGACCTGAACACATATTTTATTCAATACAATCTGTTTACATTTTATGTAAAAGTTTATAGAATTATTTCTGTCATTTGCAACTCAACTCAACTTAATCATAAATTCAACCTTCTTTATACAACTCAAATTATTGTTGGTCCTGTGTATGTATTTTTTTTTTGTCAACATTTGTTCTTACCCCACATCCTACCTCTGTTATTTATTAAAAATATTCCGTCATTATCAAATATTTATTGTGGTTTGTGTCTCTGCTAAAATTAATTTTCCATTCGTTTTTTTTTTGCACCAAACAAATAACACAAATAACACAAAACAAAAAAAAAAGTGACATAATCCAAGGCACACTTCATTATTTTTGTAGTTTTGTGTCAAATAACAAAACAAACACTTCAATAAAATATTACATCATCGTTTGTCTTTATTTTGATAGTTTTTTTACCATTTTTTTTCTTTTCTGTTTATTCAAATTTATGGCAATTACGTCAAAAATGAAAAGAAAAAAAAAAAAGAATGCAGAAAAAAAAAATGCGAATGCAAAATAAAAAAGAGAAAAAAAAAAATAATCATTTAAAAAATGTGTTATAAAAATAATAATACAAAACAATAACAACAATAAAACATATGGACAAACATATACAAAAGAAATGCACAGCAATACATAGAGAGCGAGACACTTTTCTTTTCTTTAATAAAAATTTAAGAAAAAAAAAATTTTTTTTTAATCAAAAAGAAATAAAAATTTACGTAATTTAATTTTTTTTTCTCTTGTTCATTAAAATTGTTAAAATTGTTGAAAAAGAAACAAAAAAAAAACACAACGAAATTAAAAAAAAAATTGTATTATGAAGAAAATAAAAAAAAAAGTAAAAAGAATAAAGTGATTCCTGTTGTCTTGCTTCTTGATCTTATAAATTTTGTTGTTATTAAAATTAAATTCAATTAAATGAAATAATAATAAATTATAAAAGTCAATGACAAAATAGATCTCACGTGATATCATTAAAGACTAATTCTTTCTTTCTTTTATTCTTTCATCTGTTTCTTTTTCTTCATTTTTTATTTTTGATTTAATTTAATTTAATTTAATTTAATTTACAAATCTTGCCAACAATAAATCTTTATTCATGTTATATTATGAAGTAGCTGTCTTACTTCTATCTATAAGTAGTTACTTTTTCTTATTGAAATAATTTATACAATAATAACAACAACAACAACAAACAAGTAAATAGAAGAAAAAAAAAAGAAATAAGTAAATAAATAAATAAATAAATAAAAACAACAATCACACAACAAATGACTCTTAATAAAATTTCATTATTTTAGAACTTTCTATTATTTTGTTATTGATAAGACAAAAATATTACAGTAAAGACATTTTTTTTTGGTTTTTCTTATTTTACCTTCAAGTGAATGTACATTTAATTTAATGTAGATTGAATATTATTTCTAATCAAAATTTATTTCAACAACAACAACAACAAAAAACACAAAAAAATTGAAAAAAAAAAAGAGTTGAATTAAAAATGAACAACAACAAAAACAACAATCTACCTACGGTCTTTTTTTTTTGTTTTGTTTTAGAAAAGAAAATTAAGAAAAAGAAATAAAATAAAAAAAAATTATAAAATCACCAGAAAAATTAAAGTAACATCAAAAAGTGAGAGAAAAATATAAGAGAGAAAGAGACAAAGAGATAAAATATGTAATTTATTATTGTTGTTGTTGTTGTTGTTGTTGATGGTGTGGTACTTCAACATGATCTTCATGAGAAGTGAAATATCAAAAATACATAAAAAGTACAGAATTTTGTTGTTGCTGTTGTTGTTGTTGTTGTTATTACAAACATTACAACTTCATTTTAATAAAAAGAAAAAAATATAAAAGAAATGCAAAAGAGTTAACTGTAACTAATATTATTATTATTATTTTTCTTCTGAAGAAGAAGAAGAAGACCAAGAAGATCTTCTTCTTCTTCTTCTTCTTCTTCTTCTTCTTCTTCTTCTTCTTCTTCACAATAAATAATAAATAAGTATAGGTACACTATAATAATAGTTAAACTTTTTCTACAACACATCAGTAAAGTTCATTCGGTATTTTTATAATTAAATTCTATCTAACAGATAATTTGGTACAATTAACCTGTGTTTGGCTCATGAGAAATTTATTTGTATATGAAGTGAAAAAAAAAAACGAAGCCACTTATGCGGAAGGGTCTTTTTTTTATTTTCAGTGATTTACTAGTAAGTGTAAATTTTTATCTCTTTCTTTTACATTGTTCTCACATAAGTACATACATCTCTATCACACTTACTTAAAATCTGAACTTAAACTGAATGATAGAGGATAATCATGAGTGGTTTTTCTTTCAAATTCTACTCAATATTTTGATGTGGAATATTGTGATATAGAAACTGATTATTTTGTTCTTTACAACATTTTACCAACAATTATTATTCTTTTGTTTTTTTTTTTGTTCTCTAATTTTCTAAAAAGAAAAACCAAAACAAAAATATATGTTCAATGCAACGTGTATCGATGTTTTTAATATTTAATATTTAGTTCACAATAGGCGCATAGACAAGTTTTATATAAAATTAAAATTAATAACGTGAAAGAGGTTAAAACTTTGTTAGTGAAAATAGAAAAGAAAAATATAGAGAGAAAAGTATGTACAAGATTATAGAGAGAAAGATGAATAATTTTCTTTGTAGTTAAATATTAAAAACTGTAAAACTTTATCTTTAGGATATGAATTTTCTTTTTCTTTAAACAAAACACAAGAAAATAATAAGATAAATGATGCGAGCCCTTGTTAAAATTTTTATAAATAATTTCGTATCAATTCTTAAATCTTTAAATTTTATAAAATCATAAACAACAAGACTTTATGATTTATAATGAAAATTGTCTCAACAAAAAATAATAAATAAGTGAGTGGCTATAAGTAATGGGTACACCCTTCATCATTTGAAGTTCAAATATCAAGTAACAATGGGAACGACAAGCAAATAATCTAACGTTAAATAAATTGGTTAGAATTAGAATTGTGATAAAAATTGCAAAAAAACACAATTTATAATCTTATGATTATTTTTGCCTTCAAAGTTTTTAGTTTGCATTTTGTTTTGTAGTAAAATTGGAGGAACAAAATTTATCTATAAACAATTTCAAAAGTATTGGCGAAGACAGGAAAATTATAATTTTATCTTTATAAATTGGCTAAATAAAACAAATGCCCCGCAATCATTAAATTAAATTAAAGTTTAACAATTCCAATAAATTAACAATAAAAATTGATTTAAATGAATTTAATTTGAATGAAGTTAATTTCACTAAAATACAAAACCATTTAGTATTTTCAAAATTGGTGTGTGGAATCAGTAAAAGTGTTACATTAAAGACACAGAAACAATTGAAAGCACTTCCAACAGAATCTATGGACTTTTTTTTTTTTTTTACATAATTAAATTTCACCAAATTTTTTTCCATTTTATTTAAAACAAAAATATTAAAATTAAGTTAAGTTGAAGACGAAAAAATTTGATAATCTTTTTTAAAATTAAAAATAATTAAATGGAATGGCCAAAAAAAACAACAATAAATAAAAAGAAGAAGAAAGAAAAAATTGACTCATCAAAATAATAATAGACGTGAGAAGAAATAAAAATACTAGAAATTTTTTTTGTAAAATGATGAAGAAGAAGAAGAAGAAGAAGAAGAAGAAGAAGAAAAAGTGTATAAAATTAAAACTTAAAAAATAAAAATTAACAAAAATTATAAAAATTAAAAGAAAAAAAAAAAAGAAGGTTTTCTCTAATAAATAAATGAAGAATAACAAAACAATAACAAATTTTTCTTTTCTTTCATTAAAAATAAATCTTATTCATAATATTCATAAATCTCTTTAACTATTTTTTTCTTTCTTCTTCTTCTTTCCTACTTTGTCATCTTATTATTTTTTTTTGTCTTTTTTTCCTCTTCCTCTTCTTGTTCTTCTTCACCAACTTACATTTAAATTTCCAAAAAAATGAAGAAAAAAAAACACAAAAAATTCAGAAACCTTTTTTTTTTTTCATTGTAACAAGACAGACAAATGAAATTAATGTTGGTTGTTTGGTGTTGTTGTTGTTGTTATTATTGTTGTTGTTTCTATTTTTCTTTTTAGTTTTAAATTTAATTAAAAGGAAGAGCATCCATATAAATGTAGATAATTTTTTGTTTTCTTCTATTTTGGTTGTTACCAAAAATCACTTAATTTACTTTTCAAAAGTTTTATTTATCCTCTTGTTGTTGTTGTTTTTTTTATTTTTACTTTCATTCTAGACAAAAACAAAAACATTAGAAATAGACAAGACACAATAAGGCAGACAACTTTTTCTATTTATTTATTTTTGTTTTTGTTTTTGTTTTTTTTTTTCGCCAAAATAAGAAGAATAAAAAAAAATTAAACCAAATAGAAAAAGAGAAAAACAAAAATTCTCAGACGTTCACGACAAAATAAAAACACAAAAACATAATAAAAAAAAATAAAACTCCTTCGCGCGCTTTCATATATAAGACAAAAAATTAAGAAAAAAATCTTCTTCTTCTTCTTTTTAGTTGTAATAAAATTATAATAAAATTTTTAATGTTTTCAAACAATTAAGACATTTTTGTCTTGTTATTTTTTTACTTTGCTGTTCTTGGTACAGAAGAAAAAAAAGATGAGAACCGGAAAATAAAAACATTAGATTTTTGTCTTTTTCTTTTATTTTCTTTCTAATTCTTTGATTATGTTTTGTTGTTTTTTTTTTGTTTTACTTTTTATTTCTAATAATTTATTTTGCTGCTTTTGTTTTTGTATGAATTTTTTTTTTTTTCTATTTTGAATTCATTTTTTGAAATCTCATCATCATCATCAACATTTATTTAAAGAAAGTAATTCAATTATAAAAAAAAAAAGAATTGAATTTTGGTTTAAAGTTTTGATTAATTGATGTTGATTAATGGACTGATTATTATTATTTCTAGTGGATCGAGGGGGGGTTTCACCTACGGTTTCAACTTTAAAATGTTTTATCTTGTTCAAAATTGAAAAAAACACATTTGCAAACCATTTGCACGGATGAAGCTATTTGTGATATTGATCTGAATGAAGCAACGTTTAGGTGATTTTTCTGGGTGTCTTTAAGTTGCTGTTTTAGTCTCAAAATATTTGTAACGTGTTCTAGATTAGTATTAGAAGTATTCTTGGGTGTATTTTATTAGGTGGCCTAAATTAGCTTGGGCTCCTTTTCTTAAAACCTATTAATTCATAGGATTATCAGACTCGTCTCTTATACAATAATTAAATTTCTATTGTTATTGTGTTATTCTCGCGAACGTATAAAAACACTTTAAGAAAACATGATTTCATCTTATATATATTTTCTTTTTATTACTTCTGTTTATACTTTTTTTAAAGGTATCGGAGATCTTTAATCTTTATCGTTATTTATCCATCCCATTCATTATGAACATAATTAACGTTAAGTTTTCTTACATCTTCTTCTTATTCTTCTTTTTCTTCTTCTTCTTCTACTTATAAGTAATTTTTACACGCATCACAAAAAAAAAAATTAAAAACAAAAACAAATAAGAAGACACAATAAATTTAGCGTAAACGTTTTCGTTATCATTTTATCAATTTTTCTTCATTAAGAAAAAAAGAAACAAAAAAAAAAAAAGACATTAAAAAATATTAATCATGGAAAAACTTTTTCATCATTTGCATACTGAAGCCGTATATATAAAAAAATAAAGAAAATAAAGAGAAAAAACAAATACAAACAAGAAATTTTTTAAGAAAAAAAAAAAGAAAAAAAAAGTAAAAGTGAAAAAAAAGTGTGTGTGTGTACGGGGCAAATTAAAAAATAATCAAAATATTTATTTTTTTTTATGTTATTTCGTTATCAAAAAAAAAAAAAAATACAAGTGAAAAAATTGTTTAAAAACAAAAAATATTTTTCTGTAATTAAATTAAATTTTAATTACACAACGTTGTTTTTCTCTGTCTCTCTCTCTCTTTAATTCTCTCTTTCTCTCTCTTATCTATAAAAAATGCATTTAATAATTTTTTTGTTCCAGAAGAAAAGTAAAAAAAAGCACAACAAAAACAATAAAATAAAAAACGGCAAAAAACGAATTTTTATTATTGAAGAAAATTCGTTGAAAAAAAAAATATCCATAATTATTTCCATTTCCATTAGTTCCATTAGAAGAAAAGAGACGAATAACATCGAAGATGAAAGAATACAGAATATAGAAGAAGAAAGAGAAGAAGAAGAAGAACAAAGAAGAATCACATTTTCTATCAAAAAAAAAAAAACATAATTATATAAAAATTGTAAGAAAAGAAAAGAAAAAAAGAAAAAAAGTAACAAAGTTAATTATCGTTTTATTTAAATATTTAATAACGTGACAAGTTTTCACTTATATGATGTGAATTTATTTGAAATTAAACAATAAATTAGAATTATAAAAAGAAATGATGATGATGATTGAAGATGATGATTAAGAGGATGTGATGGTAAATTATTATTAAGAAAATTCGTAAGTTTTGATTTGATCCTTTCAAAATATTCAGGTCATAATCCTTCTAACATTTTCAATTAAATTCTGTTTAGCTAAATGAAAGCTGATTCTAATTAGATTTTAATTATTAGAAAATAATGAATAAATTAAAATGTTCACTTGACTTTCAATTAACTTCTTTCCCCAAATATTCATCCAACAAATTCTTAACCAAAAAATTGATTCCCATAACATTTTTCAATGAAAATTAACAATTTTTTATAGATTTACAAAAATCAACTGAAACAAATTTTAAATATTATTGTTAAAAAAAAAAAATTCACACATTTATTTTAGTAAATAAAAGAAGAAAAGAATCACAACCACCACCTTCACCACCGCCACCATCTTAAATCATGTTGAATAGGTTAAATCGTGAAATTGTTGGCCAATAAACTTCTTTTTTTTTTCTTCTTCTTCTTCATTTTTTTTTGTTTTCTTTTGATTTTGATTTTTATCCAAAAATCAAAAACCAAAATAAATAAATGCGAATGTCTTAATGCGCATTTAATTTGATAAATTTATTGCAAAACTTTTTAAAGTAAAATATAAAAAGCCAAAAAAAAAAACAACGACAACAACAACAATATTGTGTCTAAAGAGAGAGAGAGAGAAAAAAAAACTAAACAACGAAACGTTAAAATGATCAAAGGACCCGCATTTTATGAAATGCAAAAGAAAAAAAACGAAAAAAATTGTAAGCATCAACTTCAAGAAAGCACATTTCTAAACTTTCGCAGTTTTCTTTTGTATTGCTATCTTTTTTTAATGACGAGCTTCAAAAAATTGTGCGTAGAACTCACTATCAAATTAAATTAAGGACTTTAAATAAAGATTTCAACTGAAGAATTGAAGAATCAAAATTGACTTTTGTTGTTTATTTGTGAAATAACGAAAATGTTTTATTTTTGATTTGTCACATTTCGATTATGTCACAATTAATTCTATGACACTTCGTAATTTCTTAAAATAAAAGAAAAAAATGAAGAGCTTTAAGAGGAGATAAGAGTCCATGACATATTCCAATTTCAATTGGTTAAAACTTTAAAGAATTGTGATCGCTGGTGAGATCCACATTAATCCCCATTGAAACAAAACAAAAAAAAAACCCACAATTTATTTTGTTTCTTTAAGTTCCCAAGCATCAAAGTTCAATTAAATTCACAAATCACATATCACAATTGTATCTGCTGCGTCAAAAATTTAAGATTTCAAATTAAAAGTAAGAAAAGTAAAAAAAAAATTATACTCCACGGTCATTGCGAATTTTACTTCTTTCATTTTTTTTTGTTTTTGTTTTGTTTGCATTTTTGTCTTAATAATATTCACTTTGTAATCACAATAAAACCAAAATCGACAACAAGACAAGAAACAAACAAAAAAAGTTTATAATAAAAATCTAAACGTGTCATTAAACTTTAGACTTTTTTTTTCTCTTCTTTCATTTTCAATTGTTTTTGTCACTTTAAGAGAGAAACACAAAAAAAAAAAGCGCACCTCATAATATTTTTCATCCAAAAATAAATGCAAAAAAAAAAACAACAACACACTAATTTCAAAGAGACCAACCAACCAAACAACAAAAAAAGACCATAAATTCGGTTCTCATCGAAGAAAATGGAGAAACAAAAAAAAAAAAAATAGAGGCAAAATCAAAATAAAAACAGAAGAAGTTCGTAGACCTTTCTCTGGGTAAGTAAATCGCACAAAACATGACATATAAAATTAAGTGTGCACAAGGTAAAGTGAATGTCTCTTCATATTTGGTACATACACACACACACATGCATACATACATTTAAACATGAATTAAGAATTGGCACTTTTTTTTCTTCTTCTTTTATTGCTTCAGTCTTTTGTTGTCTTTTTTGTTATCTTTTTGTTGCTTTTTTTTGTTGTTTTGACTTCAAAATAAAAAATTGAGTTTTTTCTTAAAGCAACAAAAAAAAAACCACAACAAAACAGCCTAATTAATACAAATTCAATTATTGCATCAAATGTCTCAATTCAATTCGTTTAAATTTTGTCATAAATTCCAAAATAAAAGCAAAATTTTTCATTCATTAATTTTTTTTTTTGTTGGAAAAAAGAAAAAAAAAATCTTTGTAAATTTTAAAAATAAGAAAATACAAAAAAATTTTTTGGATTTAAAATTTTTTGCACAAAAAAATAAAAAGAAACAAAATAATAAGTGAGAAGGTGGGAAAAAAACAATCAAAATAAAATACTTCCAATCTAATATGTGTAATAATAATAATATGATGATGATGATGAAGTAAAACAAGACACCGGAATAAAAATGCGTGTGTGTGCGTGTGTGTAAATTTTCAACAGAAACTTATAAAATAGAGATAGAAAAAAAAAACGTTGTCAATCAATGACCGTATCGCGTTCGTCAACTCATTTTCTTAAAGAAAAAAAAAATAAATAAATAAAGAAAAAAATCTAGTAAAAGATGTAACATTATATTTTTATATATACCATTAAAGGTAAATCGAATGATAAAAAAAATGTTGTCATTGCTTGGACTGTTGTACAATAATGGGTGCAAGAAGGAAAATCAAAAAAAAAAAAAAAAACGTGAGACTTTTAGTGAACGAAAGGAAAAGTTAAAGAGACTTTTTATTTTATTTTAATTTTTAAGTAAAAAAAAAAAAAAAAAACGCTTCCCGGTTTGACAGGTAAACTACTTTTGTTTTTAATTAATAAAGAAACAAATAAACAAAAACAAAAAAATAAAAAAAAAAACACAAACACAAAATGTAGTTATTGGTATCTTTGATATTTTTGTGTAAATAAAAAATTTATATATATAAAGAACAATTTCACTTGAATAAAGGCAAGAGCACGAATTAAATTAGATTCAATTTAGATGAAAACATGTTATTTCCGCTTTGCCTTTTTTGATTTTTTATTTAGATTGCGTTTAGTTGCAGGTGAAATGTCTTCACAAAAATAAATATTAAGTACATTTTATTCAATTATTTGTTTCTTAAATAAAACAAAATAAAACAAAATAAACCAACAACAACTAAAATAAATCAGTGTGAAAGAGAGAGAGAGAGAGATAGAGTGAAGTGAAAAAAGGGAAAATTTTGTAATTGCAAAATTTTTATTTTTGTTTTATAAAAGCGCGGGTGTGTCTCCAGTCCAGACTGTTATATTTTCTTTTTACATGCATTGATTTATTTTCTTTATATTTATTGTAGTTGATTTTAAAAGTTTTAACACAAAAAATATCGTACCGTAAAGTGTAAATTTAACTAAATGTATACAATAGCATAATGCAATTGTGAATAATGTAAATGTATCATCAGATTTCATTTTGTTGTTTGTATTAAAAATATTTGAAAATTAAATTGACTTTAATTAAATATTCTTTTTTATTTATTTTATTTATTTTTATAAAAACCATAAATGGAACAAAGTGAAAGAAAAATCAATAAATATAAGAATATCTAAGATACAATTTTAAACGGATTATTAAATTTTACGTTTTTATTTTGATTTATTTGTTGTTAACAAGTTTTCAATTGTTTTTGTTGTTTTTCTCATTTTTCATGTAATTGTTTTATTTTGTTCGTTTTTTCATTTTTGTTTTTTTTTTTTAGAACAATTTCTTATTAAATAAATGAGAGAAAACATTTTTTTTCTTTCTATTCTACTTTTGATTTTGTTTTGTTGTTGTTTTAATGTTTAATTTGAAAATTGAACCTTTAATGTTCGGACAATTTATAATTTTTAAATGATTTATATTTATAAAGAAAAAAAAAGAAATAAGAGTGAACAAATAAATCATTAAGTGATGGTGATATTTTGTTGCATTGAAAAACTCCTACTATTTATTTTATTAACAATAATTATTGTTATTTATTTCTATAGAAATTAACAAATAAATTGTAACAATATTTATTGGGAAATAATAATAATAATAATCATAATAATAAAAGTTGATTGTGAAAATAAATGGGCGTCCGATGGAATGGTTCGTACAAAAGAAAAATAATTTGCACTCTTTAACGCCTTAATCACTTTTGAAAATTGAAGAAAAATAAACAAAAACAAAAACCAAAACCTTCTTTTATAAAAAATTTAAAAGGTCCATTTTTATATTAATTAATATATGTTACAATAATAACAACAACAACAACTTTCGTGTTCACCTTATTTCTTTTACTAATTAATTTTTATTGAGATGAGACGCTTCTTCTCATTATAGATTGTTAAAGTAAAAAAAATATTAAACACACATAGTGAGTGAGGGAGAGAGAGATAAAAACACACACACACACACATACATATAATAAATCAGTATATAATTAAAAACATAAAAAATTCATCAGTTCAGCTCTCCAAAATCATCCATTTATCCATTCATTTATATTAAAAATAAAAAGAAGAAGAAGAAAAAGAAAAAGAAAAAAACAAACAAATGATGAATGGTGAAATGACTTTTTCAATCATTAAAAATTCATAACTAAACTAATATAAACTCTCTTCTATAACTTTTAATAACTTTGCATCTTTGCATTTGACTTAATAATACGTTTTTTATTTTTTGTTTCTATCCAAAAAAAAACACTAAATTAACAAAAAACAAAAACAAAAACAAAAAACAAAAAACAAAAAAAAAAGGTTTACAATGCAAATTGTGATAAATTTTTTTTATTAAAAGAAAAAACAACAAAAGGAAAAAGAGAGAGAAAGAAAAAAAAATATGAAAAATTAATAAACTTCACGACTTCTTTAATCTTGAGTCTTGACTGCTATGATAGTTTATCAATCATCTTATAATTTTACTTCATTTCATTTAAGACACCATCCATCCTTTTCTTTCGTCTATATATGGATAATATTTTAATTAGTTTTTTGCACAAAAGAAAATATACCGCACATATATAGTGGAGTCAATTGCATTAGAGATCTTAAGAAAAAAAATAAATATATTTCTTAATTTTATTCTCACTTCTGGATAGTTTGTATTATTTGATTTTACTTTATTCAATCAAATGATGACATTAATAATAATCAAGAAACAAAAACAAAAAAACAAAAATTTGCATTACATCAATTTGAGACAAGTACAAAGAAAGAAAAAAAGAAAGAAATAAGAAGAAGAAAAAGCAGAAGAAGAAGAAGACATAAAAGTTTTTTCATTTTTTTTTCCTTTTCTTTTCTTTCTTTAATTTCTTTCATTCTTTTTTTGTTTCTGTTTCATTCATATTTCCTTTCCTTTTTCTAAATATCATCTTCATTTTTGTCTTTCCCTCTTCATCATCATCATCATCATCATAATTTAATACTTTCCTTTTGTATCCCCCGCGCGCACAATAGTTCATATTTTTATTTTTAAAAGAACAAGCGAATGTGAGATGGAAGTACATACTTTAATAGTTTGACATTATCCCATCAACAAATAGATTTTATAAAAATTATATAAAGAATAAAAACAAAAAAAAAAAAAAACACTAAATGAAATTGTTTAGTGTTTTTTATTGATTTTTTTTTTTTTTTTAAATAATCATAATAAAATGCAAAGATATTTATTTAAAAAAAAAAAATGTGAAATTTATATTTGTGTTGTATTTATATTTTTATATTTTTAAATGAGATGATTATAGTTGATTTATGTCATCACCTTCACTTTAATACCTAAGGTGGACTCTTTTAATGACTTTTATAATTCTTTTATAATTTTCTATTATATAAAATAAAGATTGATCAAAAAATGATGTCTTTATAAAATGATTTTTGTTTTTTGATTTGTGATTTTGATTTGTGATTTTGATTTTTGTTTGTTTGTTTTTTTTTTTTCAATTTCTTTTGGTAACATAAAAAAAAATTGAATTTCATTGTATTAAGTGTAATTGTTATTGTAATTTATTGTTGTAAATATAAGTTATTATAGTGAATGGCTCTGACAACTCACTTATAACTTTTATAATAATAATAATAACAAATAAAGAGAAGTTTTATAATAAAATAGAAAGATCTCAACATGAGATGAACCCAAGGCGGACAAGAACAAAAAAATATATATAACTATTTATATGGAGAGGTAATATTATTATTATTTTTTATATACTTATACATCAACGTCATCGTATTAACTTTAATTACATTTTCTTTAACATATATTTGTTTGAACTTATAGGTACAAAATAATTAATATAACTACAGTAGTTTCATTGTTATATCCCAAATAACAGATAATACTAAAATACAAATAAAGAAGACGAGATTTGACTTTTGTATATATTATTCTCAATCAATAATCACCGATTTCACCTTATAAGATTTAATTTACTAACTGTGTGAGAAATTAAAAAGAAAGAATGTAATTTGAGAAATAATTCTAGTAAAATGTTATGGTATACAAAGAAACCAATAAAATTCAAAGTAATAAATATGTCTATAAATTATAATTGTAAAATTGGTCAACAAAAACAATTATGTAATAGATGCCTTAATTGAACAAAATCACAATTTACTAATTAATTAATAATTTTCGGTTATAATAATTGTTTCGACTATTATTGGATTATGTACAGACACGGATCCATTTATAAAACGAATTTTCTCTGTTATATACCGCGATGTCTATAAACTTAATATTATAAGATGCACAGTTAGACATCGATTTGCGTGTAGTATATATAAATGTAATTATTGTAAATATACTTAATTAATTAGTTAATAATTATTAAATGAAACCACATGAACATATATATTTCTTCATACATTTATTATTTTCCAAGCTTCAAGCGTTTTTTCTGACTGACAAACGAAATGAAACCAAAAAAAGAAAAAGAAAAAGAAAAAAACAAAAGTCCAAACAATAATCATAATTATTCTTTTTTATTTATTATCATTTTTATTGCAAAACTTTTTCTCTCTCTAAATATACAAATAAAAAAAAAAATTGTCTTCAATCCAAAGTTATAATTTATTAACCAAAAAACAAAAAAAAAAAGAAAAAGACAGATAAAAAAAAACAAGACGGGAGGCCCTTTTATTTGTATATATGTATCCATGTATGTATGAATGTATGTATGTATGTATGTATGTATGTATGTATGTATATTTAAAGATCTTAAAACATGACATATATTATGACATGAAATATTAAAAATTATTATAATTTTCATTGACTTTCAAACATACAAAAAAAAAAAAAAAGAGTCATCGATCATTCATCGCAGTTTCTGAAATAATGTATTATTATTAATAATAATATTTCCTAAGTTATGAGTGGAACAACTAAAAGATATTCTTCTTTTTCTATTATTTTTTTTTTATTTCTCTTCATTATTGAAAAAAAAAATAAAAATAACACAAGACGAAACTCTCTTTTCTTTCTTTCTATTTTTTCTATTTTTTTCTTTTTTTTCTTTTTTTTTTTTTTGTCAAATATAAATTTTGTTTTTTCTTCTTCTCTCTTGTAGATTTTTTTTTAAAGAGAAAATTTAATTTTGATTTGTTTTCTTGCGTTTTATTTTGAATAAAAGTGTCAAATATTATTAAAAAAAAAAAAATTAATAAATAAACAAAAAGAAGAAGAAGATGAAGAAGATGAAAAGTCTATTAAAACATCTTCCGATGTAATTAGATTTAATTAGATAATTTTAATATTTTTTTTTATTCTGTGTATATTGGGGAGAGTGGGACAAGAGTTTGACCACCCGTTTGAATATTTACAATAAAAACATTTTTAACATTTCTAGTCCTTGGTTTTTAACGGTTACACCTATTTTTGATCACACGAGAAAATAAAAACGGTTTAATCCCAAAGAAAGAGGAAGAGAGTAAGAGAGTGAGGGAGAGACGAAAAGATAAATAGTGTCGATTTAATTCTTGTTTTTTATATAAACTGGAAAATATTTTTTTAAATGCATAAAAATTATAAATAATTTTAATGTTATTTTTTATTTCGTTCCCATCAAATGTCGTGCTAAATTCATTCATTTCATTTCATTCATTCATACACCTATAATAATAATGAGTTGTTTCATTTACATTTAATTTAACCTTAAAGGTAATATTATATACAATATGAGCTTTAACCTTTTTGTAAGAAGAAGAAAAGTTTTTTTTTTGAAAAAGATCTCAGCTTAAAGATTAAACAAAAATTAAAAGAAAGAAACCCGATCATTTCATTAATTTTAAAAAGAATTTAGAGCAAGGTGGAGTTGAAGTTTTTTTTTTTTTTTTCTATTTTTTTTTTATTTTGACGATGCAAATTTTATGATAAAAATTGAAAGTGAAAATTATGTATCGTGAATTCTCTTCTTCTTTTATATTTAAAAATAAAAGAATCTCATGTTTTGATGTTGAAGCAAGTCTAATCAGATTAAAACTCAAATTAAAGAGCATATTTTGAATTTTATTTGCTATGCAAATTTTATTGTCTAATCGACGAAGTTAATTGTTAAAATTGTTGGTCTCCATAGACAGGTTTTACTGTATAATATTAATCTATAAAAATATATCAACATTTCATTAATCGACACCCGTCTAATAAGACCATCGAATTTATTAAGAATTTTGACTAAAATATTAAATCTAATTAGACAATGCAGTTTGCATGAAAATGTATTTAATGTAATTGCAATTAATTTTGTAAGATGGTTCAATTATACGAGATTCAATGAAGACAGATTTTAATGTATTGGAAAAAAATATAATAAATTCTTCAAGCGCACAAACCAACGCGAGATAATTGAAAATAATTAAAAGTTTTTTTTATTAAAATGAAGAAGAATTTTATTTCTATTTCACTATATAATTTCCATACCAAATCAGTGGATTATTTTTTTTTCAGCTGCAAGATCAAGAAACGAAATCTCTTTAAAATTAAGAAAAAAAAAATTGGTTATAGTGAAATTTAGAAAGAGACACGAAATTAACAATTGTTCAAAATAATTGATTATAATTTGTAATCATCACCGGTAGAATGACCTAATTTTTAATCAGTCCGGAAATTATTATGTTTACATTTTGATATGGAAATTTAATGCAAGTTGCATGCGTACATTTAATTTATTTTCCTTTTGTTTTATTTTTTTTTTCTATTTTTTTTTTAATGTGGGATTTTCTTATCAGGTGGTGATGAGCGTAACAGTAACAATTAAAAAGAAAAGAAAAAAAAATATGATTGAATTAAATTATGTATAGTTTGAATTTCTTTTTGTCACAAATGTACATATTACGTGCATTACCTTTGCACTAGAAGAGAAAAGGAAGTTGATGTCTATAATTAATTCAGTTAATTATATTATTCAAGATCAGTAGAATATGTCAATATTAAGTCACAACACATTATACTAATTGTGTTTCTTATTGGCTCTAAAAATGTCTTCTGGTTGTCAACGGATAGGGCCAATACCATAAATATCTCAGTCTAAACTCTTTCAGCCGGTTGATAATGACTTATGTACCCAATAAACTCTAAAATTAACTTTAATATTTCAACTAATATTCATCAACTAATTTAATTGATTTTACAAAAGAAATTCTAATTCTCGAACTTAAACATAAAATCTTATAGCAAAGTGTTTTCTATGAATCATAATCGTAAATTAACTGATAAATAGCAGGTAATGGAATCGTGTTAAAATTACAAACTACCTTTTTAATTATAGTTTCACTTAATGAGACGGAAATCCTAAGACCAAAAAAAAAAATGTATGTAATTTAGCAAAAAAAAAATTCTATGACGTCAGTATAATTAAGCGCATACCTACAATTTAACAATTTAAAATGAAAAAGTACAATGAACTTAATATAAAGATCACATTCGGCATCATCAAATTAAAACCATCCCTAGAGACGTGCTACTTTTATTTTAAAAAAAAAAAACAACAACAACATTTTTCTTTAAAAAATTGTAGTAAGTAACAATAACAACAACAACAACAACAACAACAACAACAACAACAACAACAAAAAGAACAGTAAATAAATCAAACAAATCTAAACAAACAAATCTAAACCGATAATAAATAAATAAGAAATAAAATAAAACTAATTAACAATAAAACTTAACCGAAAAGTCACGATCATCGAGATGTTCAGTGAAATAAAACTAATTTTATATTATTTCGTTTTTTTTTTTTGTTTTGTTTTATTTTTTATTTTATTTGTTGTAAATTTATCTCGTAGATATTTTTCTTCTAAACAAAAAAAAAAAACAAAAACAAAGTTTAAAATTGAAAATTATGTGTTTGTGAATTGAGAAAATGAGAAATTGAGAAATTGTGAGACGATAGAATAGAAAGAAACTTCAAATCCTTTTATTAAAAGTATTGTGTTAACTTCAAAATGAAATGAGACAGAAATATAAACTTCGTTTTTATTTACAAACAAAACTAAACTTAAATTAATATTATTAATTTTTGTTTTATTTTTCTTCATAAATTTATGTAAATTGTTATGGAAAAATAAAATAATAATAATAATAATAAAATTAATAATAAATAATTGTAACAAAAACAACAACAACAACTAAAAAATTCACCTTTCATTTTTAATTTCGTTCAAACTAAATATTTCGTTCACAATTCAATTCAATTCAATTTTATTTTTTGCATTGCAAATATAAAATAAATAAATAAAAAATAAATATATAATTTTGCGTAACGAAAAACATTAAAAAAGAAATAAAAAGAAAAGAAAAAGAATAAAAAAAACAGCAAAAACGTGATATTGAAATGACGCGGTGAAAAATTGCACTATAAAATTAAAGAAAATACAAAATACAAAATACAAAATACAAATAAAAAATAAAAGGTACATTACATTCATAAAATTAATGAAAAGTATGAGAAGAAAAATTTCATACATGACTTTTAATGTTTTAAATAAGAACTTAAAAATTTATATGTTTTAGATTTTTTTGAAAAAACAACAACAAATGTAAGATTATAACTGATAAGATTTGTCAATCCTAAAAATATTCACTTGCAAAGATAAATTTCACAATTAAATTAAAGTAAAAAAAAAAAATAATTACACACTGAAAGTTGAGCGTTAAAGTTCATTGACCATTTTTTTTTTGTTTTGTGTTTCAAAAGAATTCTGAAAAAATCATATCAAAATTTATATAAAGGTGTGTGTATGTGTGTGTGTGTGTGTGTAAGTAGTAAGTGTGGGAGCGTAATTGTAAGTATATACGGTGAGTAATATATGAATTAATAATCTAATTCGTTTATACCTTCAATAATTCATGGATAAACTGTAAAGGAAAATTGTTACAATCTATAATTATTTGCCAATAAAAAAAAAAAAATTATCGATTAATGAAAATAAATAATATCCCACCCTACTTAAGATATTTTCAATTTAAATATTTTACAATCTAATCATTTAGTGTTTTGTCTTTATAATTATTGTTGCTAAGAAAAAAAATAAATTTTAAAAATAAAAACAAAAAAAAAACCAACATAAGAATAAAAAAAATCAACAACAACAACCACAAATTAATTTGCACAAGGAAAAGATTTTCTATAAAGTTGTGGGTGGGTGTGTCTTTCACTTTTTTTTTTATACTTAAGTCATTTAACATCCTATTAAAAAATAAAATCTGTTTTAACTTTTAATGGATAAAACAAAAAAAAACCAACAGAAAACATGAAGAAAAAAAAAAACGTTATAAATTCTTCGTGAAATTGGAATTTATTAGCAGAATGAAGCAAAAAAAAAAATAAAAAATAGTAACACGAAACTTAGGAGAGCAAAAGCAAAAAAAAACTAAACAAAAACAAAAACAAAAACAAACAAAAAAAAAAACAAACATATGAAGGTATTTAGCTACAAACGATGCTTAGATGCTTTCTGATTTTCTTTAAAGATTAGAGACGGGGTTCTTTTGGATGTTCCATTTTTGTTTTATTTTTTTTCATTTTTTCTTTTTTGTTTTTTTTTTTTTTTTGTAAAAGTGACCTAATGAACTCTACTCCCAATTATGTATATTTAAAATAAAAAAAAAAAAAAATGGTATAGACAAATCCAAATACAATCAGATCAAACATAAAAAAAAAAGTATTAGAAGAGTCTTTCACTTTCTATATTTGGACTTGAAATTTTTTGTGTGAATTTTAATTTTTGATTTTTTTCCTTTTATTATAAATAATTAAATCTTAAGAAAACTTCTATTTTCGGTAAGATTCGATTTATTTAAACACAATAAAAAGAAAAAAAATTGGAAGTAATGAAACTAACAAAAGAGACGACAAAATATAAGAGAAAAAAGTCTCTATAAACTGAGTATGGATTCAATATGTGAGGATGCCAAAAAAATGGTGAGTGCAAGCGCGAATGAAATTTGAGTGGCGACTCTCGCATATTTATCGTAATCTAGCCAGTGATTTTAATTATGATTTTAACAGAATTGTGTTAAGATCAAAATTCTATTATCATTATTTTGTATTTAAAAGATTTTAATAAAAAAAAAACAAACAACAAAAATATTTTGCTATTCTGCAGTACGTTATTCGGTTCGACATTTGTATCTGTCTTTTTTTTTTTCAAATAAATATGTGAGAATAATTTTAATGAATGAATGACTTCTTAGAAAACAAATATTAAACAACAAAATATTTGTTTTGTTCATTTTTTTTTTTTTGTTTTTTATTTAATAAAAAAAAAATTAAAGAAAAGAAAGAAAAAGAAAAAAAAACATAAAAAGAAAAAGAAAAAGAAAAATAAAAATAAGCGAACATATTTCTATTTCTTTAAAAAAAGTTTAGTGGTCACGTGCACATATAAATTTATAAGATAATAATAATAATAATATGCCTGTCAATATTTAACTGTTATAAAATTACTTAAAATATTTTTTTTTGCTTTATGTTCTTGTACATTTTAGTTATTGAAATACAATAAAAGTACAATAATAGTACAATACAAAAAAATAAACTGAAAAATTAAAATAAATAAAGATGCGTGAATTGAATTCATAAATATTAAAAAAAAATAAAATAAAATATATTTGTTTGTGATTTGTGAACTTTTTAGAATCAGCAATGACAAAATATTGCGATTATTTTTTTTTTTTTTGATTTGATTTTTTCTATTTTGTATTTTATTTATTTTTTATACAAAAAAAAAATCTAAAAATAATAATTTATTTTCATGTTTGATTGATGATTGAAATTATAAGGGATTGGCAAAATGTTATTATAATAAAATACCCGTGGCATCTATGATTGTAATTTTTGCACAGTTGTGAAAAATAAAATAAAAATACAGAAGATGAAAAAAAAAAAGCCACAGGAAATATTTACAATAATAATTTTTACAGTCTAGTTAAATTTAAAGACAATTTAAAGATTTTTCATTCTTATAATTCTTTTTTCTTCTTCTTCGTCATCATCGTCTTATTATTATTTAGTATATTGTAGAATACAAAAATAAAAATCGTCCCTGGTCTCATTTATTTTATTAGTATAGACAGATAATTATCTTAACCAAAATTTTAATAGATTGTTTTCTTCTTCTTCTTGTATTTTTACCGTTTGCAAATAATAAACAATGAATACAAAAAATCTTAAATACACATAAAAAGAGATTAAAACTCATTATTAAGTTGAAAGACAAGTAAAGTAGTTAGAAAAAAAAAATACGAGACAAAAATCTTGTTGTTCAAATAAAAATTTTCATTCATTATAATGATTATATTTATTTTATTTTTTTTCTATAGAAAAAAAATAAAATAAATATAAATATTAAAAAACAATGGGAACATTATTAATAGATGAAAAGACAGAAAACGCATTATTATTAATTGTTCAAAAGTTGGAAAAAGAAAATTTATTTTCTATAATAACCCTTTCAGTCGTAGACTATTTATTTTTTCTCTTAAATGATTATTTACAAAATTTTGGTATTTAAAGATTATGTTCACGTAATTAAGTTAATTGGTGTTTGTATTTGAAAATTTATTTAGGTTTGTAGTTTGTGCACGATTATCTTTATAGGTACATTCGGTTTAAAAGGGTTAAGACGCCAAGTCATCACCGAAAAAATTCGTATTTGAATTTTTTAATTAGTCGTCTGTTCACGACAGAAAATTACAATAACAAAAATTTAACACAAGACAATCAGTTTTAGAGACCTTTTTAGATGGCTTTAATTTGTTGTCAAAAAAAAAAAAAGAGTTGTAGTATGATTTATTTCACTCTTCTTATAAAATTAAGTCTTTCTTTAAGTTAACAATGGTTCCGACAAATCTTGTACATTTCAAATACGTTTCTCAAAAGAATGGAAAGTTATTTTTTATATATATTTACTTTTGATTTAAATTCTTTCTTATTTTTTTTTTAATCGCAAGAAATCAAGATTTACTTTGATAGGTAATCGGAAGTTTTCTGACCTTCCATTGGAATTTTTCTTCTACATTTTTTTTTTTTTATACTTTATTTTTATTTTCTCGTTTGAACGGATGAAGATGAAACTTATCTATAATTTTTTATTTTATTATTATTTGTTCATCTTTGATACTTGGATATAAAAATTTTTATTAAAAACGTGACTTGATTATTAACGATTAAAATGAAAAAGAATAACAAAAAAAAAAAAAAAAGGTATAAGAAAAATTGCTCTACATAAATATTTGACAGTTAATTAACTTTTCTATCATAATTTTTTTCTTTTTTTTTTCGTGTTTCTTCAATATCGAAAAAATTATGGTAACAAAATTGATAGAAATAATTTTTTATTTATTTTTCAATTATGAAACAACAACAAAAATAATTGTAATTAAAAAAAAAAAAAAAAAGTCATTGAAATTATAGAAGTTTATCGGAATTCATCTCCAAAAAATTGTATAAATAAAAATACACAAATCAATGCAAAAGTATGCACACATTTGGAGTTGGATTCTGAATTCTCCAATGTCTGACCAATTTCTTACCGTTACTTTGTTATTTGGTTGTTTTTTTTTTTTTTTTTAAATTCATAACTGATATTCTTCAGTTGTTTTATTTATTTTTTTTTGTTGTTTATTGTTATGCTAATTTTTCTTAGTTATTTATTTCTTATTATGTTTAATTTTCAATTTTACAAAATAATATTTTTTTCTGTCATTCTAATTATGATTATACAAAAATTTGTTGTTGTTTTTTTTTTTTTTTACTCTAACTTTTTATTATTACACTATTCAACAAACCCACCCAAAAATACAAAATATTTTTAATTTTATAATATTTGCATTTTTAATACGGATGATGATTAATATAAAATTGAAAAAAAAAAAAAAAACAAAACTTCAACCGGCTTTTAGGAATGACAACATTGCAAATATTTATACATATATATAAATACAAATGTTAAAAATAATTTTAATAAACAGAGAAAACAGAGAGAAACAACAACAATAGAATACAGAAGAAAAAAAAAAGTACACAATAAAATAAAATAAAGAAAAAAAAAAAACTAAAGGTAAGAGAGAAGAGACAAAAATGTATTTGAAATAAATTCTTATTTCTTATACAAAAAAAAATTTTTCTTCTTATAGTTAAGTATATTGCGCATAATGATGATTGTGATTTTTAAAAATGATATTCATAATTTTTTTTTTTACAGATTCTTCATCTTACGCTAAAGTGTATAATTTTCTTCTATGTTTATTTTGTATAATTATATAATTAGCAATATTTTGAGACTGTTTTTTTTTTTATTTGTTTGTTTGCATATAAATTTTATTGTAGATATTTATTTAATAAAAAAATAAAATGTAAATAAGAAATATATAGGTAATCTTTGTTTCACACAATGATTATACCACCTATATCGTGTTTTTGATAAATACGATTACTCCAAAAAATTAAATAAAACAACCAGCACATAACATGATACAAAAACAAAACTTTCTACTCAATTATTTATTACTAATATAATTAAATTCAATTCAATAAAAAATGGAAAGAATTTTTTCACCTATAAAATGTAATTTATATTTTTATTTTACCTGATTTTGTCCATTTTGTACATTCCTGACATAAACTTGACCAATCAAAATTCAGTTCGTTGTAGGAGGCCATTTTTTTATTATTTGAAAATTTGAAATTTTTTTGAAACTGTTATTTTTTTTTTAAATACAAAACGTCAACAAAGAAATTTGTTTCTTTGTTTTTTTTTTTTTTTAACATGAACAATTTATTAATAATAATGAAGGGAGATAACTAATATCTATTTAATTATTATCATTATTTTTATACAAAGATAAAAAAATTGTTTTAATTTAAGTTATAATACGAGCAAATTAATAACATGTGCTTCAATCACCTGTTTTTTTAACACTTTATTTTATAATAATTTATAGTTAAATATTTATTATGAACATTTTTTTCTTTTCTTTTTTTTTTTTTTGTCAAATAATGGTACAGTCGATTTTTGTTTTTGTTTATTTACTACAAAAATCTTTTTTTGGATTTATTTTAATTAATTCTAAACAAATAATTCACTCATTTTATATATTTTTTTTTCTGTTTTCTAATTTGACACTTTTCGATAAATAAATGAAAATTATTAAAAAAAAAAAAACAAAAAACACTAAAATAAGAGGACGACTTAAAACACCGTGCGTTTTGTCTGTTATCGTTGAATTGAAGCAAGAGAATGCGATCTACCTGTATTAATTTTACCATTGATTCAATTTTGTTTTTTTGTTTGTTTGTTGGTATAATAATAATAACTTGTTTGTCACAAACACACACACATACTAACATTTGTATGATGATTTTTTTTTCTTTTGAAATTTTCTGTTATATATTTTAAGATTGTGTTGAGAATGCATGGTTTATTTTTTATGGTAAATATACTCATGTGTAACTTTTAAGACGAAGGGAGGAAAAACCAGTTTGAGAGTATTTTTAAGAAAAATTACATACTCATAGCGTCAAATTATACAATTCATTTTTGTTTCAAATCATTGTTTAAGTATGTTTAGAAGAATAAATGATCCGTGGAAATTTTAATTATTTATAAATTATTAAAGGTAAATAGTAATCTCTGTCATTTAATTTATAATATTAAAATATCAAAAAGAAAACGAACTAAATTAAATTCATTAAAAATTTTTTTATCATTTTTACAAAATTTAAGCAACAGATTTTTAAAATATTTTTCTAAATTATATTTTTTGTATTGTACTTAATTAATTAAAAAAGCATAAATTACAGGAAAATTGCAAATATTTCTGCTAAATGCTAGTTGTGCATAAATTTAGGATGACACAACTAAAAGCCAATTTAATCTGGCAATACTTTACTCTGGCAATAATTTAATCTGGCAATAATATTAATGTTGTTATTTTAGAGTTCAATGTACATGTTTTCAGTTCAATGTATTCCTAAAAGTGCCGGCCATTTTGAATGTATTTGGCAACAGTGTTTCACATACTTTTAATTTGTGTAATAACATTTCACACGCACTCGCACACCAACTAATGTGGTTTAATATATTTATTTTATTATGCTGTCATTACAAAAGTGAAGTTGAAAGATAAAAATTGTGTTTTTTATTCTTATAAATCCGAGTTATATTGAAAATATTAATAATATTAATCGATAATCTATAAATTTAATGTTATAAAATATAAAAAATATACAAAAAAATGTCTAATAATATTGAAATAGAAGAAACACAAGAATCTACTAGCTTTTTGACTAATATATTTAATGAGATAATAAACAATCCAATTAATATAGCTTTGATACTTGTTATCACATTTTTAGTATATAAAATTATTAAAAGTCGAACACAAGTAAAACAAAATCATATTCATAAACCGGAACCAGAATTACCAAAATTACGACGTGATTTTACTGTTGATGAATTACGAAATTATGATGGAACACAAACAGATGGAAGAGTTTTAGTTGCTGTTAATGGAAGTGTTTATGATGTTACAAAAGGAACAAGATTCTATGGGCCAGGTAACAATATTACTAAGAATAAACATAACTTAATGGTTTAAAAATTACAATATGTTTCATTACATAATGTCGAATGTTTAATTATTGTCTCCAATTAAAACTAAAACCGGAAAGACAAAAATAATAGTATGTGACATTAATTAATTTTGACGGCTGACTAGTTAACAATGTTAATAAAATTTAGCTTCGTCATGACTATATGTATACTAATTGTTATTCATTTTTTTTAATACATTCAAATATGTTGTAATATTGTAGTTATCAAGAATATAAGAAAGATAACAGTGATTTCTATCAGTTTCCCTATTTCTGTAGAAGAAGTTAAAAAAATTTAAGTTAATTTCTGAACGTCAAAATGTATCAATGATTATAACTGAAAATTTACACTTTAATAGTTTATCTACCTTGTTTTTTTATATTTGATTGATAAAAAAAAAACATATTGTGATAATTTTATCAATATTAAATGTAAATATAAAAGATATAAAGATGTCTATATTGGTTTAATGTAGATAAGAAAACAGAGTCTTTCAAAGTTTTTAAAAGGCAAAGAGCAAAGTGTCAATATATTCTTGTTATTGTTGTATATAACAAACATATATGAACAAATTACTTTTATAATAAAGATGAGAAAAATATACAGGGTGTGTGTGTGTGTCTTCTTTTTCGACGTAAAATTTTCAAAACGAAAAAAAATAAAATAAAGTTTAAAATATTCTTGAATAAACAGAATCTTAAAAAATTCATTATTTAATTTTTTTTTTTTTTACAAAGTTGTTGTTGTTTTTTTTTATATTTTTTTTTTCGATATAAACAAAAAAAAAATTGAATATGGATAAATTTAAATAAAACCAAAAATGAAATAAATAACAAAAAAAAAATCTATTATACATTCATAGAGACGTACAAATATAAATATAAATTATATACATATTTAATTCTCAGTCAACCTTGATAATGATATGAATAAAATAAAGAAGAAGAAGAAGAAGAAAAAAAATATATTTATAAGAAATTAAAGATACAACAACAACAATAAAACATCACCACAAGAAATTAGTAAAATAAATTTACACTAGCTTCTTCTGACATTTACGTGAAATCTGTGTGTGTGTGTACGTGTGTTTGAACATGTATGTTTGTACGGCGCTTCTGCTTCCGCTCTTTCACTCTTGATCAGTCAGAAGGAAGATGTGGAAAGAGAAAATATATTAAAACAAAAAATGCAAGAGGCTTTCAAGAGACGAATTGAGAAAAAAA
Organism: Pedicia rivosa; assembly: GCA_963082725.1. Lineage (NCBI taxonomy): Eukaryota > Metazoa > Arthropoda > Insecta > Diptera > Pediciidae > Pedicia > Pedicia rivosa. The sequence goes on along the minus strand of OY720151.1, from coordinate 8,103,093 downwards.
AATAATAACATTTTTATTTTTAGATAAAGTGTACATTGTTGTTGTTGGTATCGCTTTTTTTTTTTATGAAATTCAAAAATTATACAAAAAAGAAAAAATATTCATCTTTTTGTGAACAGAAAAAAAAAATATATAAAGAAAAGATGATTAAAAAAAAGTAGAGTGAAAGAGGAGGGAAAAAAAAAAAGAGAATGGTCGAATGTGTACTCGATATGTGGACTGAAGAAATATTTATTATACGATAATTTTTATTTTTATAAAAATGAAGTAATAATTAGGATTTTGTTTTCTTTAAGTAAAAAACACGCGATAACCCGTTTTCTTCTTATTACAAAAGATCATAATTAAAACTTAAAACGAATAAATGTTTTTTTTCTTGTAATAATTTATTAATTTTTATTCAAATCTTTCTCTATCTGCTCTCTCTCTCTCTCTCTCTCTCTCTCTTATTATAACAAAAAATATAAAAGAAAAAGATAACAAACGAACAAAAACAATTAAGTTAATTATATTCATTAATAACTTTTTTAATTCTTCAATGTTACTCTAGCGAAATAAGAGAAGATTTTCAGAATCAAAAAGAAAAAAACAAAAAGTAATTATTCTGTAACGTTTAAGAGGAAAAAGTACATTTTTTTTCACAATATGAGATTATTGATCGTAAATTCCCTTATGTAGTATTTAAAAAAAGTTCTTTTAAGGCTGGATTCTAAGACTTTTATTTTAAGTATTGAAGGATCTTTTTATTTTACTTCATTAGACTATCGTAATTTTTTCTACTGCAATTTAATTCAATGAATGAAAGTTCCAAGCATCTCTTTCATGCACAACCTAACATTCATAAATCAGAAATTTGTCGCAGAGACCACACAAAAAGAATTTTTAAACATGACACATTTTTTTTTTTATTTTTGGGTCAAAAGTTTTACGAAATTCTCAATTTTCCAATTTTTTTTAGTAAAAAAAATTTTATGGGAATAAAATTTTGTATTTAGTTAATAAAAATGATCATTAGTTGATTTGGAGCATCATTAAATGGGTAAAAATTGTCTATAAAATATGCAAACTACAACAGATTGTAGGGTGAAGGTTAAATGGTTGTTAGGTAGTAAATGATGTAAGGGTCTAATTCTATTGATTGAAACTTGGTCGGTATCCACATTCAACATCTAAAGGTTCAAATCGATTAAATCCTAGAACTTTGTTATTTTGCCGAAAACTAAATCAATTATTTGCCGAATAAAAGCATTTCTATAGAATTCTATAGGATTTTGCAACAACAATAACATTCAATTATATTTGAAGTTTAGGCAAAGTAATCATATTTTTAATTAATTGTCGCACGTGATCACACCACCTGTCTATTATTATTTTTTCGTATGTTTGTCCTTTTAGGATAAACTAGAAAACTAAAATAGAATAGTCACTGCCAATCAAATAGGAAATTTTTAATGTATTCGCCATAATTACAATTTTATTTCAAAAAAAAAAAAAATGTATTGACTTGACAATTATTTTAGGTCCATTTCCATTGTTTTTAAAAAAAAATCGTGTTAATTACTAATAAATAGTAAAGTTATCAAATTTTAAGTTTTCTAATATGTCCAAAAGAGAAACCGTAATAATTTAAAGTTTGTTTAAATGTTGTTGACGTCAGAGGAAAATTAAATAAAAACACCCACTTGTTGAACTTTTCTCTTAAATACTTTTGTATTTAAAAAACAATATTTTTTTTTTTTTAACTTTATTTATTTTATTGACTTTCTTTCTCTTGTTCTACCTATCTCTTTCTCTTTTTACTTTTCATTTTCCACAACATATTTTTATTACAAAAAAAAAAAAACATCCTACCTCAACAAACATCAATTTTATTGACACTCCCTTTCACCTCACCTTTCCAAATATTTTCTCCCAAAGCCTTTTTTTTTTCCTTATGTTTTTTAAAAGGTAAATAATTGATTGTTTTATGTTTAAAAAAAGAACAGTTTATTTACGGTTTTCTTCTTCTTTTTTTTCTGAAAGGTCACGCATCACATCACACGTTTAGATTTTTAAGAAGGGACACGACTGACCGAACCGACCCCTAAAAAAATTTTTATTAATCTTTTATTCAAATTAGAAAGTTAAAACAAAAAAAAAATTATGATTTTTAGTCATCATTTTCTCTCTCCTCCCTCTATCTCTCTCTCACTCTCTCGTTGTTCATCATTTGTTTGATTTAAAATAAAAAAAAAAAGAAAATGGCGTGCTACGGTTTTCTGATTTTTTTTTTTTTGTTTTCTCTTTATTTTGTTTTATTTTTCATAAACGACGTAATTTTTATTTTTTGTTTTTTTTTTTTCGAAATAAAATATTTCGTTATCACATTTTTTTTTTATTGTTTCTTTGGCCATTTCTGTTTTCTGTTGTTGTTTTTTTTTTCTAATAAAAAAAAAAAAAGAGTTCTAATTGAAAATTACGTAATTGTCGTCTGTTTACTTTATATTTTCTGTTTTCTATTAAAATAAAATAATAATACTGGAATCCCACTGAAAAAAATAAAAATGACGGTGTAAAAAAAAAAAGAAATAATTGTAATAATAAATAAATAGTCTAAAAAATTACAATAATTCAAATAAATTTCCATTGCATTCAAGTTATATTATTTGACCTTAGAAAAATATCAATACAAAAAAGAAAAACGGAAATTAAATATGAATAAAAAGTAGGTACACAAATATGATAATTGTACTTTGGGTAATTAACAATAGTTCTTAGAATATAAAACTAAACTATAGACTAGACTCATTTGTTGTAATGTCTTTGGAGATTGTTTAATTATACAAGTAAAAATCATGGGGAGGTTGGTTACCAATACTAGATGGTGTAATGTCTGCTATAAATAAAAGTTAGTTTAGACGAGTCATGATGATAAAATAAATCATAACATTTTATTAGAAAAGCCAAAGCTTAGGGCCGTAACTTTGAAATAAAACAATAATATTGAAAAATATAAATATACATAGCCGCCAATGTATATAAACGTTTAATTATGTTTATAAATGATACATTGGAGGAGGTTACAATGGTATGCATTGAAGTTTTTGACGTAAGTCTGCATGGAGCTGCCATTGGCACAGATCTTGGTAGTAGTAGCAAATAATCAATGGTCTCTGATTTTCTAATTTTCAATAAATTTTCAAATATTCATAATTTTTGTTCATTTTTTATTCATAATTCACTCAAGTGCAAAATTATGACGGAAATTATAGAGTCGGTATAAGAAAAAACATCTGCGTCTTAATTTAGAATTAAAATTAAAATGTAAATTTATTGAAGTTGACTTATGACTAATAAGTCAAAGATAGGAGGATAATGGAGAATTTATTATTCATGTTTATATTTAATTTTAATTCTTTTTTAAACAATATTCCATTGTCATCTTTTACATACTTTATAATAAGGAACATCTAAGAAAAATTCATATCGATTGGATATGAATTCGTTTCTCCTCATATAAGCTCATGAGTTCAAATCCTGTCACACGAAGATTTTAATTTTCAACACAATAAAATATAAATCTTGGGTTATTTTCAAATATGCTGATATTCCATTCTACGGACGGTGTGATGTGTCACGTCAATAAATAACATTTAATAATATTTGTTCCTTCATATTTTTACTTTGACCTATGACCTTTAAAATGTACAGTCTTATTATGCAGTAGTTAAATTATTTGAAGAAAAAATTATTACATTCTGTTTATAATTGGCAGTGATGTAATTATGCGTTAATATTTAATTTTTGTATTTCTTTTAAAAGAAAAAACTCTCAGTGAGGAGAGAAAATATTATTTCTATAGATTTCCATTTATACAATAATTGAAGTCGTGATATCGTGATAACGTGAATTCCATAAAAGAAAAATTCTATATAGAAGGAAAAAAATAAATAAATAAAGAATCATAAAACGAAACTGGGTTAAATATTTAATTTGTTCTTTCTCTGAGTTAATGAAAAACCGACATGAATTATGAATCATCAATCCTACATATTCCAGTAAGCTAATTGAACTTTGTTGAACAATTGAATCTATGATTGGTGTTGAATAATTTTTAATTGTTTTTTAAATTTGTGTCCAATTTTCCCCACCCTTATTAATCCATTGCTCTAATTAGAATTATCCAAATTTATTTATAAATGAGTAAATTTTGATTCTTTTTTCTTAATATGAGTACAGACGTCATATGATCGTCTCCAGCTCATAAATACATTTTTTTAATTTATCGTTTTAATTAAATTGAAATTTAAGATTTTAATTTCTGTTTTACTTTTTATTTTTAGGTGGACCATATGCGGCATTTGGTGGTCGTGACGCATCAAGAGGATTAGCAACATTCAGTGTAACAAGTTCTGATAAAGAAGAATATGATGATTTAAGTGATTTAAATTCAATGGAAATGGAATCAGTTAGAGAATGGGAAATGCAATTTAAAGGTAATATTAAAAAATGAAGAAGAATAAAAAAAATTTATTAAAAATGTTCTCCTCTCTCTGGACCAAAATTTCTCTTTTGACGTTACTGAAATAAGTTGAGAAAGAAAAACAAAAATTCTGGGTCAACTAAATTCAAAATAAATTTTTTTCCAAAAAAGTTCAACCTTTTTTTTACTCAGCACAAATATTTCGTTATCGATATTTTCCAATATATTTAGTTTCAATAAAACCAAAATAAATATTTTTCTATTCATTAAATTTGCACAAAAATAATAATATTTTTTTTTTTGCTCACATTTTTTTAATCGATTTTTGTTTTAAATTCAGAAAAATTGTTGTAATTATCACACTTAACCAAAAAGTTGATCTACTTTACGTTTTTTATTTTTTCTTCTTTTTCTTTTTGATTTGTTTATTTATTTATGAAAAGAAAGAAAAATAATAATTAATAAACAGAATGAATAAAATTAATCAATAAAAGAAATGGGGGAAAAAACAAAAGAGAAAAAAAAAATTAGCGTTAATGTTTTTGTTACTTTTGATGTGTGATGTGACATTGTTAAGTTTTGTTTTTGTTTCTTTTTTTTCACTTTTCAAGGATAATTTTTTTGACATAATTATTGAAAAGTTCAGGAACAATAAATATTCTTTCTAAGCACACACACACACACACACACACACACACACACACACACACACACACACACATATTTGACGACGGTCAGACGTATTAAATTGATTTTGGTTGTATGTTTAAAAAAGATGACAAAATATTTTTTCTTTTGTTGCTCGCACTTATGTCCCATTTTTCTCTCTGTCTCTCTCTCTATAATCTCTTAAAACATTGTTTACATTTGAATTAAATTTTTTTTTGTCTATTTCCGTCAATTTTTATAAAAGACGATTACCTAAAATATTATTAAGGCTTATGTAATTAATTTGATTTTAATTGGAATACGATCAATGATTATTGACGTCAAATATTTTCATAATAAAAACTACATTTAAAATCGTAAATTAGGTACTTAGCCTAAATGTAGTAAAACAAACTGTTAATGATTGTTAGAGAAGATTACATTGAATTCGACTTTCACCATATGATAATGGATTTTTATCAGTGAAATTATTTAGTAAGTGTACACATGAATGATTCATTTTTATGTTGATTTAATATTATTTCACATCTATTCTCAATATATTTGAGAGAATTAAAAACAATTTATAGTTTATCTTAAATTGTGTTTTTAAGTTCGTTTTTTTTTTTGTGTCTGGGTGTCTGGATTACGATAAGTATTACCGAGTACCGAACATGGTGAGTGCGAGTGTGTGTGTGCGTGAGTAAGCGCACTGTAACTGTGTGCGAATGTGAATGAGTAAGGTAATCTAGGCACTGGTAAATAAAGCTTAAATAATAAAGATGGCTTATTAGCAAAAAAACAAAAAAAAAAGAAGCGTAATTTGGTAGTAAAAAAATTTCATATTTTGTAAACAAAACTTAAACAACCTCAGTAGTTGTATTTTCAAGATGACTCGGAAACAGTTCAGGATTAGTAGGGTTTGAGGATCCGTCATCTCTTTATAATTAAGTTAATTAAAAACCTCGCCTTAAAAAAAACAACAACCGAACATAAAAAAATACAATAAAATTACAACAACACAAAACTAGAATATCATAATAAAAATGTCGTAATCTTTGTTTTATTTTCAACCAAAAAACAAAATATATTAACTTTATATTTCTTTCTCTTTCTTACAGAAAAATACATTTTAGTTGGACGTTTATTAAAGCCCGGTGAACAACCAACAAATTATTCTGATGAAGATGATGATTGTGTAAGTGAAAATATTAGAAGTGAAGAGGATAAACCAAAAGCAGAGTGACCGGTAATTATTAGACAACAACAACAACAACAACAACAGCAACAACAAATTTATAATAATAATAATAATAGATACAATCACCATTTATGTGACTTATTTGGTTTTTAAACAAAAAGTAAAATAAAAAAAAAATTATTGAGAAATTAAAGAAAATTAAAGAAAAACAAAAAAAAAAATAAAAACAAGGAAGAAGAAAACAATTAAAAATATATTTGTATACTATCAATTATTTTGTGTGTCCCGGATTCTATGTTGTTGTTGTTTTTTATTTTTTCTATTTTATTGTCTGTCATTGAACATAAAAATATAACGTTTGCGTTTGGCTTTACTACGTACGTGAATATACAAATAAAATAAAGATTAATTTTTTGTAATTAAACAAAAGATAAAGGAAAATGCATAAAGGGGAGGGGAAAAAAGCAAGACAAACAAGAATATTTCATTAATTAATTATTATAAATTATTTCACAAAAAAATATTAAATGGAATTTAAAATAATTAAAAATTTATTATGATTAAAAATAAAGAAAAGCCCCGGGGATCAATTAAACAAAAAATAAACAACAAAAACAACAAGTAAAGAAGGAGAAAAACAAAATAAACAATTCCTCTCATTTACAGAAAAGAAAAAGAAGAAGAAGAAGAAGAAATTATTTTTAAATTTTATACAAGAAAAGAAAAAAAAAATACTATAAAGAAAATATGGAATTACAAACACAGGAAAAGCATTTATTGGATTCGATTTTTCTATGAGAAAAATATTGAAAAACCTACAAAGTTTATTTACACTTTTGTATATTATTTTTTAAAAGTACAAATAAACTTTATTGACAACATTTACATTTATTTTTCTCATAGAATATTTTTATTCAGATTTTATGAAAGATTTTTTTTTTTTTTTTAAAGAAAAAAAAATTACTAAATATATTCTCGTTATAAATAAAGATTAAAGATTAAATGCAGAGGGAATACAGAACACAGGGAAACACTTTTATTCAAAAAAAATATGTTTTCATTAGAATATTAAAATTTATAAGGGGTTTGGCTGGCTTTTCAACAAAAAAAACGGATAAAAATCATTTGTGATGAATTCACATTTGTGTTTTTGTTTTTTATTATTACGTTCAGCTTAAATGACTAAACTTAAATAAAAATAAAAATAAAATATAATATTCTTGCACTTATAAATGAAATGTGTCCCCATTCTTTATTCTTTTATATATATATATTTTTTTTAACATAAATATAAAAAAAGGTATGAATAAAACAGACACGTTTTGGTCATTTCACTAAACTTTAGTAATTTTTTTTTTTTTTTTTGTTTCTAAAGAGAAAATAACAAACTCAATAGACTGATTTATTATTATTATTATTATTATTATTTGGAATTTGTTTTTGTACAAAACATAATGAAAAATTACAACAACCATAAATTGTGAAAACAATAAAAAAAAACTGATTCATAAAAAAAAATAGCAAAAGTCCAATAAACCGATTCAAATAAGAAAAAATTAAATATATTTGCACTAAAAATTAATGAATGTTAAAAATAATGGATGACTAAAAAAAAAAAGAAGAGGAATTATAAAATTTTGTGTAGGACACAACAGACACACACACACACACAGTTTTATTATTTATGTTATTAAAAAAAGAAATTGTATTTAAATGTTATAAAAAAAAAAAATATAAGAGAAAAAAAAAACACAAATCAAAAATAATTGTTTCAAACAAAAGAAAAATTTAGATTCGTGTCGAAACGTAAAATGGCCGAAAATCTTAGTGGAGTTCACACCGAAAACTGGTATGAAAATATGACAGCAAAAACGATTCGTTTCACTTAAAAGCTTTTCGTTTCTAATGATTAAAAAAAAACCTTAAGATGATAAGAAAAATGCTAATGTGCAAAATTTTTTTTTTTTATTCTTAAACCCAAATTAAAAAAAGGGAAAAAAATCGCCTAAATATTTTTTAAATGTTTTTAAAACAAAATAAAAAAAAAAACAAAGAGAAAAATTGAAATTGGATGTGGTTACATTTTGATTTTCTTCTAATTTTATTTAAATTCTCTGTAATTACAATTTAATCATATTTTTTTTATACCTCAAATTATAAAAAGGGCAGCAAAATAAATTATACGAAAAAAAAAAAAAACAATACAAAATAAAATAAAAGAAGAAACCATTTTTAATTTTAATTGATAAGTTTTTCTATTTTCTTACAAAAACCAAAAAAAAAAAAACCGTCTTCTTATAATTTAATTTTTCTTTAGACAAATTTTTTTTCCTTTTTTATTTTAATTCACTTTACAAATTTTTTTTATAATTAATTTTTTTTTTTTCATTGAATTCTTTTTCTTTTTAATTAATCTTTTTTTTTTTTTGTTTAGTAATTATTATATAATGTTAACCTAATAAATATTAATAAATGAAATGGGGGAAAACAAAATAGTTATTATTTTTCATCTTTATTTGTTAAAAAAATAGGAATAGGAAAATTTATGAAATTATTTTTTAGCCGATGATTTACTTTTTCCTTTTCCACCTTTACCATTTCCATTTTCTTTCTCTAATTGTTCTTCTAATTTTAAATCAATTGCACGTTGTTTCCTTCTTCCAAGAGGTGTTTTTGTCCACCAAATTGCAAAAGCTTCTTCTTCTTCACGATAAACAGGATCTATTTTACTGAAAATTTAAATAAATTCCTTTAAAAAAAAATCACTCTACAGAATTTTAAAATTTTGAGTGTCATCACAGATTCATTTGATCAATCAAAATAATTGTGATCGACATATTAAAGTGTTGATTTTTTACCTGAGCGCATTAATAAGTTCAGCATGTGTTAACGGTTGTACACGTAATTGAAGCATCCTTTTACATGTAATAACTTCTTTAATACAATTAACAATTGAACCAACTGTATAACCATCTGATATTTTAGCCATTGAACCAGAATCAAATTGATTACTACCATTATATTGACGTAATAATTCTCCCCATATATAAGATAACGCACCATAATCTAAAAAATACAGTCAATGATCTATATTTGGTACAAACATCATTTGTTATAAATGTAAACCTGGTCGTGGTATGTAAATAAAACGATTGTATGTTTGTTGTAATAATTTTTGATCAGCATCCCATGGTTGTTGTGATGTACCAATAAATATAACACGATCCTCAGGACCTAAATTTTTTATTAATTTTGGTAAATCTTTTTTTAATCTTTTTGGATCTGTACGATCAGTTTTTGGAATTTTTTTCATGAATGGTTTTTCTGCATCACCCATATAAATAACGGATGGTTGTAAAAGACGTGAAACTTTTGATACTAAATGCATTAACATTATGAGTCCTGTTTTTCCCGGATATTTTCCCACAATATTAGCTGGTGATAAATCAAAAAGTACTCCACCAACTTCTGTACAGATTGCATTAACTAATGATTTTTTACCCGAACCTTTTGACCCTGTGATTAATAATGATCTACAAAATTCAATATAATATTAAACAAAATAAAAGTGTACACTATTAACTTTCTTAAACCTGATACATGGTGCCATACTTCTTATTGAAATTGATCCAAGTGGCAAGATACAATGTTCTATTATTACCTGTCGTATATCACCAGGTGCAGGATTTGTTCCATTTCTAGCTACATACGCCATGTCACCTTAATTTTAAAGAAAAAAGATTTTTGACATTATCACCTAAATACGATTTTAAAAATGTTTCCGGATATCTTTGAATAGTGCCATTTGTCACTAGTTCTTCAAAACATTTGAATAAACAAAAAAAAACATAGAATTCTTTCAATTATTTTGAAAATATTTTATTATACAATTTGTGTCCATGCTAAATTTGTGTCGATGTAAAATAAAAATTACTAGATTTTTGACATTATCACTAAATACGATTTTAAAAATGTTTCCGGATATCTTTGAATAGTGCCATTTGTCACTAATTCTTCAAAACATTTCAATAAACAAAAAAAAACAAAGAATTCTTTCAATTATTTTGAAAATATTTTATTATACAATTTGTGTCCATGCTAAATTTGTGTCGATGTAAAATAAAAATTACTAGATTTTTGACATTATCACTAAATACGATTTTAAAAATGTTTCCGGATATCTTTGAATAGTGCCATTTGTCACTAATTCTTCAAAACATTTCAATAAACAAAAAAAAACAAAGAATTCTTTCAATTATTTTGAAAATATTTTATTATTCAATTTGTGTCCATGCTAAATTTGTGTCGATGCTAAATAAATATTACTAGATTTTTGAGATTATCACCTAAATACGATTTTAAAAATGTTTACGGATATCTTTGAATAGTGCCATTTGTCACTAATTCTTCAAAACATTTCAATAAACAAAAAAAAACAAAGAATTCTTTCAATTATTTTGAAAATATTTTATTATACAATTTGTGTCCATGCTAAATTTGTGTCGATGTAAAATAAAAATTACTAGATTTTTGACATTATCACTAAATACGATTTTAAAAATGTTTACGGATATCTTTGAATAGTGCCATTTGTCACTAATTCTTCAAAACATTTCAATAAACAAAAAAAAACAAAGAATTCTTTCAATTATTTTGAAAATGTTTTATTATACAATTTGTGTCCATGCTAAATTTGTGTCGATGTAAAATAAATATTACTAGATTTTTGACATTATCACTAAATACGATTTTAAAAATGTTTACGGATATCTTTGAATAGTGCCATTTGTCACTAATTCTTCAAAACATTTCAATAAACAAAAAAAAAACAAAGAATTCTTTCAATTATTTTGAAAATATTTTATTATTCAATTTGTGTCCATGCTAAACTTGTGTCGATGTAAAATAAATATTACTAGGTTTTTGACATTATCACCTAAATACGATTTTAAAAATGTTTCCGTAGATCTTTGAATAGTTCCATTTGTCACTAGTTCTTCAAAACATTTCAATAAACAAAAAAAAACAAAGAATTCTTTCAATTATTTTGAATATATTTTATTTTCAATTTGTGTCGATGTAAAATAAATATTACTAGATTTTTGACATTATCACCTAAATACGATTTTAAAAATGTTTACGGATATCTTTGAATAGTGCCATTTGTCACTAATTCTTCAAAACATTTCAATAAACAAAAAAAAACAAAGAATTCTTTCAATTATTTTGAAAATATTTTATTATTCAATTTGTGTCCATGCTAAATTTGTGTCGATGTAAAATAAATATTACTAGATTTTTGACATTATCACCTAAATACGATTTTAAAAATGTTTACGGATATCTTTGAATAGTGCCATTTGTCACTAATTCTTCAAAACATTTCAATAAACAAAAAAAAACAAAGAATTCTTTCAATTATTTTGAAAATATTTTATTATTCAATTTGTGTCCATGCTAAATTTGTGTCGATGCTAAATAAAAATTACTAGATTTTTGACATTATCACTAAATACGATTTTAAAAATGTTTCCGGATATCTTTGAATAGTGCCATTTGTCACTAATTCTTCAAAACATTTCAATAAACAAAAAAAAAAACAAAGAATTCTTTCAATTATTTTGAAAATATTTTATTATTCAATTTGTGTCCATGCTAAACTTGTGTCGATGCTAAATAAATATTACTAAATTTTTGACATTATTACCTAAATACGATTTTAAAAATGTTTCCGGAAATCTTTGAATAATTCCATTTGTCACTAGTTCTTCAAATAATGATTCAGTTGTACGATCTGGTGTTAAATCTTTCTCTTTCTTCTTTTTCCCTTTTTTACCACTTCTACGTGCTTTCTTAGTACTTTTTTTAGATTTTTTACCTTTTAGTGCTCTGTCTCTGTCTAGTGCAGCCTTTTTATTGATGAAAATAAATTTTTAACGGAAACATTTAAATTTAAATAAAATAATGTAGTGAAACCTGTCAAAGCCGGAGCCGGAAAAGAAAATTTGTTTGTAAATATTAATTGAGTTTCCGGCTTTCACAAGTCTCAACATATTTTAAAAGTAATTCTGATTATTTCAGAAGACTAACTTTTAATAATTCCAATTCTTGTCGCATCATATCATCCACAATTCTTCTTATTTCCATTTCAACTTCAGAATATTTTTCTGAATAAATCATATCATCATAATATGTTTGTTTTGGATTTCCAGTCTCATCTTTTGTTTTCCAAATTTCATTAAATCTGTAAAACATTTTTTTTTGTTTCAAACTTAATAAATAATTTAAAATGATTTTTGAAATAATCTGAATTTAATACTCATCAATTCCAGATTTTATATCGCATAAAAACATTGATTGACTTGGTTTAAATCCATCATCAATATTATCACATTCTAAAAAGTCGCCTGATTTCACCATTTGTTTTGCTTTATCTTTTGCCTTTTTAGAATCTCTAGAGGAAACAGCAGACGATCTACTTATTTCACTTTCAGTTCCTATTTTTAAATGTTCGTACAATCATTCAAATTTAAATTTTTAAAGAATGAATTTACCTTGTCTACTAAGAAGTAATCTTGAACCACCAGTTTCTTCTGATGGAAAATCAGGTAATTTACCAGTACTTGTTTTATATTCATGAAACCAATTTCTTATTTCATCACTTATCTCTTCTGTTATTACAGAACCATGTTTACAATTTATATCATATTTTGTATTTATTAATGCCTTCTCATAATTTCTTTGATAATCATCTTGAAATTTATATCTTAATTGTGTTAACTGAGATCATAATGAATAAATGGTAAATTAATAATAATTAGGAAAGAATGAATAAAATAAAAAGCTTCCATTGTTCTGAAATGGAAGCCGAGTAAACGTAATTTTCTTTAATTCTTTGCTTACATATTTAGAAGTAGAAATTGGGAAATAAAAAAAAATCTGTCATAAACTCATGAAATTACTTAAAACAAATTAAATTTGATAATTATTTGAATTAGAAAAAAACATTGGTTATTCTTACATTTTCAGAATCTTCAATTGCTTTAGCTTTATTTGTAATTGGTGATGGTACCATACCAATTAATATCATCTCTTCCATTTTTCTACGTCTTGTCTTTTTTCTAGTACAAAAACCTCGCCACATTGTTTGAATTTTCATAGCCGCATTCAAACCAGATTCAACATTTTCTTTAATTCCATCAATTTTACCTTTTTCTTTTAACATTTTTAATTCTTTCATAAATTGTGCCCTAGTAAAAAAAAATGTTGATTTCAATTTAATTGTATGATGAAGATGAAGATTGTATATTTTGAATTGAAGGAATATTACCTTAATCTTCCTTGTCTAGCACGTTCGTGAATCTGTATAATTTTAATCGCTTCCATTTCTGTTAATTTCTCTTCAACAATTTCCTCATCTAAATAACCAAGTTTTATTAAAATTTCATCCATAGTTTTTTTACGTTCTAATAATTCTTTTTCACGTTCTCTACGAAAATATTTTGGTATACGTATTTCAATATCTAATGTTGTTAAACCTAATTTTTCAATAACTTCATCATTATAACTAAATTCCATCATATCAATATTAACTAAATCATATTTTATTTCAACAATACGTCCTAAACTGGCATCTAATAATTTACGTACAAGCATCCTTTTTTGTGGTTGAATTATTTGATCATAAATTTCTTCTAATTTATTTGCAATTGTTATATATTTTATATAAATTTCATAAACATTTTTTTGTGCTATTTGAAGATCTATTTCTGTTTCTAATGCCTGATGTTCATAATCTTGTATTGTTAATTTTTCTAGATCCTCTTGTGTTTTATGCCATAATATATCATATGTTTGATTTGACATTTTTTCAAACTATTTTCTTACACTTTTTTAAAAATAATTAACTATAATTACAAAACTTTTATTAAATAATGAATAATTTAAAATACTTTTCAGTTAATACAAGAAATATACTTTCGATTTTTGGTTTTAATTTTTTTTGTTTATGTTTACAAAACATAAACAAAAATTGAATCAATCGGAAATATTCGTCCTGAATTCGTTTAATGTTAATTTTGCTTTAGTTTTGAATCAGTTAATGAATGTTTCTTCGATAAATGTACCTAAATAATACAATGATTAAAAATTATTGTTTCTTAGAATTTCGAGCTCAAATAAAAATATCTACAGAAACTGAGTTTAAGTGTTTGTGCAAAAATTTTCATACATTAGTTGAGATATGATTTTTCGGTGATTGGATTTTCGTTGAGGTTTCTATAATTTCAAATTTTTAACAAATACACTTCAAATCTTAAATCCAACTGTAAAGGAATAAAACTTTTTATTAAAATTAAAATATTGAAAAATCACAGCCTATTAAAATTAAACAAGTTTTCTTTTGTTAAAAAAAAAAAAGTCATTAACACCATGAGAGCGGAGTGCAATGCTTTTTCATGGTTTATTTTCAAAATATTTGAAAAAAATATTAAATTATTTAAAAAATACATGACTAAATATTTATTTTTTAGCAAATGATATTTTCATTGCATGTGTCGGTGTTATTTTAAAACCTTGTAATGCTTCTTTAGCAGCAGTACTTTGTAATTCTGTTGCAAATTCAACAAAAGCAATATCATGTCTGTTTGGTACAAGACGTACTTCTTTAAATCCAGGAAATTGATTGAATAACATAGATAACATCATCTCATTAGTTTCCTCTGGTAAATTCGTCAAGAAAAGGATTTGATTTGGTGGTTGTTCGGCAGTTGAATTCTTCTCACCTGATTCTGACGAAGAAGCCTTTTGTTTTTTCGTTCTAAAAAAGAAAAAAAATTTTTTTTTGATTAATAAAAACGAATGTACTAAAAGAAACAACTCATCCTACTTTTTCTCTTCAGAAGGTGCTGGTTTTGGCATTTTTGGTTTTTTAGGTCTTTCTTTAAATGTACCCTTTAGTTTGGCAATAGCATCACTATCCGATTTACAGTATTGTATTCTCATTGGTTTATCGTAAAATGGAAATCCCTGCATGGTTCTTAAAGCATTTGTTGCACTTGCAATTTCCTTAAAAATAACAAAAGCTTGTCCTCTCATTTTCAGAGTTTTCAACGCGATTATATCCATTATTTGACCAAATTGAGAAAAAATGGCATACAATGATTTTTTAAGTTCCTCCTTTTTTATCTTTTCATTAAGATTATTAATATAGATAGTATGATTTGGTCTAATATCCATGATTTAACCTATAATATAAAATTTTACACATTTATTTTTCTAAACGTTTGCACACTGAATTTTATTTCTATCATGATAACTATCGAAATCACAATTCTTTTTATTTTATGTCAGAAACAAAATATGTACTAACCTTTTATAGATATATTAAAATCACCAGCAATAATTAAATTGTAAATTAAAGTAGTTAAATAAATTTATATTGCAGTAAATGTGAATTCCTTCAGAACATAACCTTTCTCTAGTCAACAAAATTAAATAATAAAGCCGCAAGTTACTAAATTAAAATGGCTTGCTAGTATTGCCATAAATAAAAAAAAATCGAATCGGTAAACGCCCAAAAAATAGTTTCAATTCTATTCTCTATCTAACTTCATTCTATTTCAATGACATTTGTAAAAGTAGTACCAACATTGGGCTGCTAATAAATAAAGGTTACATAAAAATATTTTATTTATGAATTTTTCTCATTGAGTCGTAGATTTTAATTAATTTACGTGATATAATTAAATGTTAGTTAGTTTTAAGTTATAAGTGAACAAATATTTATAGCTGGTTTCTAATATTTTGATTGTTTTTAGAATGTTACGTACTGCATTGTCTAGTCTTAATAATGGAGCTATTCATAGTAGCTCCACAATGCAACAACTTCTTCGTGGTTTTGGAGGAGTTATGAACACAACTGTCAGACAACAACAGACACTTCCAGTTGTAGATGATAATAATAAATTAGCCAAAAAAGGATATTCACCGTTTGGAACTAAACAAGCTAATTTAGCTGAATGGACATTCGCTCGCTTAGATGATATATTAAATTGGGGTCGTAAAGGTTCCATTTGGCCTTTAACATTTGGTTTAGCTTGTTGTGCCGTTGAAATGATGCACATTGCTGCTCCAAGATATGATATGGATCGTTATGGTGTTGTGTTTCGTGCATCTCCACGTCAGGCTGATGTTATTATAGTGGCTGGTACACTGACAAATAAAATGGCACCTGCACTTCGTAAAGTATATGATCAAATGCCAGAGCCACGTTGGGTTATTTCAATGGGAAGCTGTGCAAACGGTGGAGGCTACTATCATTATTCTTATTCGGTTGTTAGAGGCTGTGACCGAATTATACCCGTTGATATTTATGTCCCTGGTTGTCCACCAACTGCAGAAGCTCTTTTATATGGTGTTCTTCAACTGCAAAAGAAAGTTAAACGTATGAAGACAATCCAAATGTGGTATAGAAAATAAATTAGAAATATATTTTAAGAGTTGCAATTTTGTTTATGATAAGAAAGATATGTAAATAAAAATTACAAAAAAAAAAAAGAAACTCATAATAAGGTGTTGTTTTTTTTTTGCATTCATTTTTAGTGTCTTTATTTTTATAGCTTTTGAAAGAAATTTTTAAATAACTTTAAAAATGTGACGACCCCTACAAGCATTGAGAGAGAATTATGAAAAAAAAGTAAAATGAGAAATTTAAAAAATTTTCAAATGAGAAAGCTTGTCGGGTATTGGTTTGCGTCTATACTTAGATATTAAAATAAGTGAAGATAAATTCTAACCGATCAAAAAAAAAAAAAAAAAAAATGAACATTGAACGAAGTGTTTGAAAAATAAAATCAAAAGTTCAAAATGACACACGTTAAACACAGACCAAAAAATAAACTAAACATTTGTCATTTATTAATCAATAATAAATACACATTAATTTATATTTTTATTTTATTTTTTCAATTGGTTTTTTTTTTTTTTCAATTATTCTACATTCCATTTTTTTTTTTTATTTTTTATTTCAATTAAATTACAATTAAAAAGAGATTTTTTTTTTTTGTTTTTGTATCAATTTCATAATATTTCCTTTTCTTCTTCTTTTTTTTTTGTTCTTTTAAACATTATTCGTGTCGTCGTCGTCCTATTTTCAATCAATTCATTTATTGTTTGTTTGTTTGTTTGTTTTTTTTTTCTCTATTAACTTTATAAATTAAATATAAATTTGAACATATAAAATATACTAATAAATATATATAAAAGAAAACAGCAAAGAGTATTTGTGGGGACAGTTTAAAGGGGGGGAAAAAAAAAGTAAAAATATGGTTGGGGGATGGATGATTACTTAAAAAAAATGAAAAAAATCCTTCTTTTTTTTTGTTTTATTTCTTTTACATAATATTTTGTTTTATTTAAATTATAAAAAAAAAAAAAATAATAATAATAATAATAATTCTTAATAAATTGAATGAACAGAACAAAAAAAAAAAAAAACACTAGAAACAACAGAAGGAAAATATCAAATCGCATCCATTTTGTTTTTTGTTTTGTTTCTTTCTTTTTTCACAGAATATTCTCGTTTGCCGTTTTTTTTTTTGTTTTTTACGTTTTTTTATTTCCTTTTCTTTTTTTTTTTTGTTTCAATATAAATTCTAATAATATCAAAGGAGATTTATTTTGCGACTGGATTCTTTTGTGTGGGATATTCTCATTTACTATTTTTTTTTTTTATATTTTAAAATAAAAACAAAAAAAAAAAAAACTCATTTATTTAATTAAATTAAATTAAATTAAGACAAAACAAAAAAAATTTGCTCTAAGTTTGTTTCTCTCCCATTTTTTTTTTTCCTTTCTTCTCCTTTTTCTCTTCTTTTTTATTTTCTTTTGTTTCGATTGCGAAAATAAATTAAAAAAAAAAATAAAAAAAACATTAAAAATTAAATTAAACGAAAAATTACAACAAAATAAAAATTAACTAAAAAAAAAAAAGAGGAAAAAAAGAGGAAGAAAAAAAAAGAAAGGATAATTCTGTCTTATTTTTCTTATTTAATTTTCTTTATACAAAATACAAAATACATTTATTTTTTTTTTTTCCTTTTTTTTTTTAATCGTTAAAAAAAATTTAAATAAAAATTAAATTAAATTAAAAAAAAAAAAAAAAAATGAGAGAACAAAAAGAAAGAAAGGGGGGAAAAAAAAAGGAATTTCTTTAAAACAAAAAAAAACAAACAAACACACAAATGGGGGTATTTGATTTGTTTAGAAAAAAAAACAACAACAACAACAACAAAATGTTCTGTCTATTTTTTTCGCGTTTTTCTCTTTCTTTTATATATACTTTTGTCTCTTTCTTGTTTTTTTTTTTCTTCCGAATTTTCTTCTTTTTTCTCTCTTTTACGTTTTTTTTTTCTCATTTATTTTTATAATTTATTTTTATAATAATTAATTAATTACAAATTTATACAAGTTTTTTTTTTTTTTTTTATTTACTTTAATTTCCCTTTATTTCAATCATTTCTTCTTCTTCTTCTTCTATTTTTTTTTTTTGTTTTTTTGTTTTTTAATTAAATTAATTAAATATATATATATTTTTTTTCTTTCTTATAGTTTTTTTTCTTCTGTTTGTTTAAATTGTTCCATCATTTTTTTTTTTTATTCATGTTTTCCTTCTTCTTCTTCTTCTTTCTACCATCTTGTTTTTTTTTTTTGCTTTTTTTTGTTTTTTTTTGTTTAAAATTACAATAATAAAAATCAACTCTATTTAATGTCAATTGTTTCAACTCTTCTTCTTCATTTTTTTATTTTGTTTTTTTTTTCGTCTTCTTCTTCTTCTTCATTTAAATTACTTTTCTATAATTTTTTACAATATTTAATTATTTCTTTTTGTTTTATTAATTTAAATTTTTATTTCTCTTTTTTTTTCTTATTTTTTGTTTTTTTTTTTTATTTCTTTAAATTTAGTTTTAATTTTAATATTTCTTCTTCTTCTTCTTCTTCCATATTTTTTTTGTTTTTGTTTTTTTTTTTTTGTTTTGTATCGAAAAATAAATAAAGCGCGCACACACAACAACTAATTAATTTAAATTTTTTCTCTTCTTTTTTTTAATTTTAATTTATCCTTTTTTTTTTTTAAGTTTTTAATTTAAATTTCTTTTAATTATAATTTTTACCTTTTTTTTTTCTTCATTAAATTTAAGTTTTAATTTTTTTTTTGTTTTTAAAATTAAAATTTTTTTCAGTTTATTTTTTGGATTTTTCTCTTTTTTTTTTCTGTTTTTTTTTTTTTTAATTTTTAATTATTTTTTTTTATTATTACTAATTTTTATTTATAATTTCATTTTCCTTTTTATTTAATTGAAAAACAAAATGTATTTTCCATTTTAACACAACGTCATTTTTTTGATTCTCTTCCTTCTTTTATTCTCTTCGCAATCCAGTCTTTTGTCTTTTTCACACACACACACACACACACACCATATAAACATTCATTCTATATTCAACCAGTCCAATAGATGGCGCAGTGTACGTTTAATTGTGTGGTTCTTCTGTTATGTTTTGTTTATCTCTTTCGTTTTTTTTTCTTTAGTTTATTAAATTAAAATATATAAATTTATATATATTTATTTATTTTGTTATTTACAAATTAATTAATTAAATAATTAACCAATTAAGAAGTGTGGGGAAGAGTTCATATTAATTGTCCATTTTTTTTTTGTTTATTTTAATTTAGGTTAGATGTCACCACTGAGTGTATTTACAAGAAAAATAAAAAACATTTAATTTTGGTCTATTTTGGCTGAACATCTTTTTTTTTAATTTTTGTATTTAATTAATTAATTAAATTTTTTATCACCATTTTTTTTTATTTAATTTTTTTTAAATATTTTTATTAAAATTAACAAAAGTCATGAGATTCTTGAGGATTTAAAAACTTCCGTTTATTTTTTTTTTCATTAAGCTTTTTATCATCGCGACTGTGTTGTGTCATCTTTTTTGTGCATATCAACGGAAATTGTGTGTCCAGGTGGTCCGCCTAAATGTTGTGGCTGTTGTTTTAATGAACCTGGCGGTAATCTATGATGTTGTGGTACTGGACTTGGATCTTTTGCTCTTAAATGTGCAGCAGAATGAGCAGCATAAACCGTAATTGCTTTAACACGTTCCTCTTCAGCACGCATCGCTGCTTCCATTATTGGATTATATCTAAGTTGATGCATTGGATCCAGTCTATATGGATCTCTGTATGGGTCCATGGGTGAACCCCAACCAGGACCAGGAGGTGGATAATGTGACATTGGCGGTCCGCCTAATTGTGTATGGGGCATCATTGATCTGGCCATATGTGGAGGAGGAAGCATTTGGGAACCATGCCGACTTGCCATATACGAATGCATATGCGCCGCATGTGCGGCTGCCGCCGCAGACTGATGATATCTTTGGTCAGTACGCATCAGCATTTCTTCATCTTTTCTTGGTTCCTCCTTTATTCGTATATCAGGATCATTTCCGTTACGTATTGGAGATCTATCACGTTGAGCATTTGCAGCTGCAAGTTTTGAACTTTCAGCCAATCTTTGTTGTTGTACGAGACGTTCTCGTTCCATCTCTCTCCGTTCCATTTCTTTTCGTTCTCGTTCTCTTCTCTCACGCTCTCTTTCTCGTTCTCGTTCTCTTTCCTGTTGTTCTTTCCTTAATTTCTCCTCTTTTTCTCTTTGTTGTCGTTCTCGTTCTTCGCGTTCCCGCCGTTGTCTTTCTCTTTCTCTTTGTTCACGTTCACGTAACTCGCGTTCTTCAGACTCGCGTCTCACTGCATCTAAACCGGGGTCAGCTTTAATACTCCAAGCACTTGGTGCTGTTGGTGGATATGTTCCCACAGCTCTTGGTAATCTAAAATGTGATAATCTAATTCAAGACGGATTTTTCAGTCATTCAAATCTATTTCTACTTACGTTCTCCATGGATCATGGACAGAAGGCATCGGAGGAAGATCACGTGAATATGGCGAAAGGCCAGTAAAAGGTGAATTACTGAATGGAGTTCCGTATCTACCAAAAGGTGAGACTCCACCTCCTAATATTGTAATAAAAAGAACATTGTAAGTAAATAATAAAAATAATTTATTAAAAATAATTTACCTAAATGACTAGGCGCACCAAGAAAGCTCGAAGGCATTGGTGCTGTTTCGTAAGGTGGTCGTCCCGGTAGTCCGGCTGGTGGAAATGCTGAACTTGGAAGTTCATGTGGCCTTTGTAAACCGGCTGGCGGTGGAAATATATGTGATGGTGGCCTTAACATTTCTGATTTAACACCAAAACCAGGTGTTGCAGTCTTATCAGGATTTTGTTTTGCTTGATGATGATAAATCTCCCAAGCAATTCTTACGTGCATTGCATTCCATCGTCCAGACTTCTATTTTAAAAGTAAATAAAATATTATTAATAAAATATAGGGTTTTATCATAAATGGATTATTTTATATATAACAATATATAACAATCGATATAAAAAATAACTAATTTAATTAAAAAGTCTCTTCACGTTTTAGTGCGCCATCTATGTAGTAAAAGTGAAAATAGAAAATATGATATAGTTTATGTCTATACTAAAAAAAACAAACAAAAACAAATTTTTTCAGTTCAATGTCCAATTCAGCAAACACCCAATAAAACGCTACAATATTCTTTAATTTTTTAAAATTTTCGTTCATATAAAAAAAAATTTAAAAATGGAAAACGAATTATAAATTTGTAAAATGAATGCAAAATGTCTATTTTGTGTTTGCTGTTGTTATATTGTATAATGAAATGAATGAATGTTTGCTTCCAAAAATGGCTGATGAAATTTTTATTTATTTATTAATTTTTTACTTTTTAATCTAAACAAAAATTTGTGTTTTTTAATGTTTTGAAAAATAAATAAAAAAAATCCGTAATAAAACTTTTTGAACAAATAAAATAATAACAATAAATAAATAAAAATGAATTTTAATTAATTAAAATTAAAATAAAATGAGGGAAGGCACCTACCACTTGCTTAGGCTTAGTAGGATCAACTGCAGGACTTTGTTGCTGCAAAAACATATAAAAAAAAAAGCATTTTGATGTTAGGTTTGCATTTTGTTTTAAAAAAAAAAAAAAAAAAAGAAAAACAAAAAAAAAAAAAACAAAAATGTTGGTTGTTCTTCTTTTGTTAATACAAAAAAAAAATTAATAAAAAAAATCAACAAACTTGGTGGGATATCAACGGGGACAATAAAAACAAACAAAAATAACAAAATAATATTAATAAAAAAAAAAGTAATAATATATTTGTGTTTAAATATTGTCTCTCACGATATCACAACAACAAAAAAAATGGTTGATTTAACTAATTTTGATTTTTATTTGATTGATCGATTTTGATTGATTTGATTGATTGGATGACATGAAATTGCATGCAATATTATAGTTTAGTGCGTGTGTAATTTTAACGTCAAGTCAATTTTTGTGTATTTTTTTTTATTTTTAAGATAAAAAAATTATTAAACGAAATAAGTTAGAAGTTAGAAGTTAGAACAAGAATAAGAAGAAGAAGAAGTAGAAGTAGAAGTAGAAGAAGAAGAATAATAATAATCATAAAAAAAATATTAAAAATAATTTAAATATATAAGGAAGCGTTTCTATATTTTTCTTATAATTTCTTACCTTTGGAGCGAAATTTGGTAAATGTTGTGGTGGCACAAATGGTGTCGGCCCACTTAATCCAGGATGAAGTAGACTTGGTGTATAGCCAGGATATGCTGGCATACCTAAACCAGTTCGAAAAAATGGTGATTCAACGTTACCCATTTTTGGTATTTCCTTAAATAATGGAGGTGGAAATAATGGAGCCGGCGATGATGGTGCCGTTTGTAATTGATGCTGATGTAGGTGTGTATGCTGATGTTGATGATGGTGTAATTCCTGACGTAAATAAGGTGATGGAGGTACACCACTTAAACCAGTACGATCCAAAAATCGATTATCCAATTCACGACGCAGAAAATCTGCTTGATCTTCATTAAAAAAAAATAAAAAAAGGATTATTAGAAAATTAATGGAAAAAATATTTAGTCCAAAATAAGTTAAATTTAGCAACAAAGGATTAAATATTAGTAATGTAAAAATATCCAATTACCCTTACTTGTTTGCAACAGTGATTCAGTTGAAAACGGATGAGGTGCTGTTGATGCTGTTGATACAGCTGGTGGTGGTGGCATTGGTGCAGCAAATAATGGTGCAGGAAATCCTGAATGTGTTGGCGCTGATGAAACTGGATGAAGTGATGATGTTATTGATGTAGGAACAGGTGGTGGTGTTGGTCGTGTCATTGCTGAATTTGTTGCTGGCGATAATTGTGTATTATTTGAGCTAAAATAATTAAATAGAAGAATAATGTTAGAAATTAAATTTGTTATTAAAATGAAATATAATTATTTATATATTTTACCTTTGCCATGACTGAGCCGAATTTTTTGGATAAGAAAGACTAGATGAGACGGCCACAGATGATGGCGGTATTGGTGATTGTATTGTATTTGTTGTACTATATGGTAATGTAGGTGATGGTCCTGGTTGTTGTCCAGAACTATTACTATTACTACCACTACTACCATATGGTACACCAGAAGGTGTTACTGATGATCTTGATAAACTACTAACACTACTACTGTAACTATCTCGTTCTCTTGTCGGACTATGACCACGGGGTGAATGTGTTGTTCTTGTTGTTGATTGTTGCTGTTGTTGTTGGGATTGTTGTGACATTAAGGGAAGAGATGATAATAATTGTTGTGTTTGTTGCTGCTGTTGTTGGTGCTGCAGTTGTTGTTGATGCAATTGTTGTTGCTGTTGCTGCTGCTGTTGTTGTTGTTGCTGTTGTTGTTGTTGCTGCTGCTGTTGTTGTTGCTGCTGCTGTTGTTGATGCTGTTGTTGTTGTTGTTGCTGCTGTTGCTGTTGTTGCTGTTGTTGATCTCTTAGAACTGTTTGTGAAATTGACACAGATGATAATACCGATTGTGATGTCTGTGATGACATTAGACCATTATTTCCATTATTAATATTATTATTATTAATATTATTAATATTAATATTATTATTATTTAAATTATTATTTATATTATTATTATTATTATTATTATTATTTATATTATTTATATTATTATTGCTGGCACTTGGTGTTATCGGTCTAATTGGTTTTGATGATGTTACCAATGGTGATTCACGATTAGTACGTGAATCTATAGTTCTAGGTGATGCAGCTGGGGACGGCACGGCAGGTGGTAAGTACGGACTATGATGAAGATTACTATATGGTGCATAAAGTGGATAACTTGGATAACCAGTACGATAGGGCGGAATATTACCATTTGTTGCAATTATTGGTGGTATACTACTGTTACCATTTAATATTGGTGCAATTGCTGATGGTATTGCACTGGTTGCAACAGCAGGACTATTTGTACGTCCACTAGCAGCTGTTGCACTATCTAGTCCAGGAGCATGTGTTATTGCTGGTGGACCAGTTGGTGCTGCCGCTGGTGGCTGTTGTGGTACAGCCACTGGTAATGAGGATGGTGGTGGTGGTGGTAAAATACCATTACTACCATTAACAGTATTGTTATTACCGTTATTATTACTATTTTGATTTGATGTTGCCATTTGTATTCCAGCACTACCAATAAGTACTGTTGAATTTGGCGGTGATGAGCTTATACGGGTTGTTGTTATTGGATGTGTTGATGAAATTATTGATGGTGGAATTGAGGTACCATAACCATTTGCAATTGTTGTTGTTAATGGTGGTGTTAATAAATTTCCTATTGACGGAGCTGACTGTTTTAATGATGACTGTTGTTGTTGTTGATTCTGCTGTTGTTGCTGTTGTATTTGTTGTTGTTGTTGCTGCTGTTGTTGTTGTTGTTGCTGCTTCGATGATGGTGACATTGTGCTCGTACATGTCGATGGAATTTTACCAATTGATTGTAATGATTTACCCAATACTGTTGTCTGATGTTGCTGTTGTACAGTATGACTTGATATTGGGCTTAAATGGGTGCTTATCGGACCGTTTGAAACCTGTAAAAAAAAGAAAAAAAAAATTAATAATAAAGTCATTCAATTGATACTTGTGATTTATTTTGCCAAGTAGAAAATAGCTTGAGTTTATTATTTCAAATAATTAAATTCAATGATTCTTGGAATTGTTTAATAAATTTTAAAGTGCACAGATTTATATTTTTTTTGATTGCTTTCTGTATAATTCCTACTCTAAATTCAAATTTCAACATTTCTATACGTTATATATGAACTCAATATAATTTCATTAACTTCAATACTATAATTATTATTTTATAGCAAAAAAAAAAAGTGTTTTTTTTTTGTACTTAAAATAATATCGAAGAAAAAATAGCATTGAAACATAATTAAAAATCAAAAGAGAACGATAGAGAAATAATAAAGATGTAAATATTATTTTAATTATTTAATTAAAAGTGTGAAGTGAAATGTTTAAATGTAGATGAAGAATGAAGAAGAAGAAAAAAAAAATAAAATAATAAACCTATTAAGATGTAAAGTATCTACTTAACTTCTTTAATAAACTTATGAAGTAAGAAATATTGATGTGTGTAAAAGAGAGAAGGAGAGAGAGAGAAAGAGAGAAGATGAGTATGTAAAGGAGGAAAAAAGTAAAAATAAAAATTACATCCGTTTAAATTTATTAACGTTTCACATTCATTAAAATTCTCTATAATTCAAAAATCAAGTTTATAATCATAACTAACAAAACAATCAATCAATAATAATAATAATAATAAAAATAATAAAAAAAGATGGAACACAAGAAAAGAACAAGAAAAAAAACAAAAATATCTATATAAATAAATTCCATCATCATCATCTTAATCTACCGCACTAATTGCAGTCTTGGTTGATTATCTTCTTAACAACAAACAGACAAAAAAAAACAACACGAAGAAGTAGAAGAAGAAGACGAAGAAGAAGAAAATATTATATACAAATTTAATTGCTCTCTTTTCTATAATTGAACTTGTTTCTTTTTCTCATACTTCAATTTTTTTTTCTTTTCGTTTCGTTTCTTTCTTTCTTTGGTTTCTTCATTCTGTTTTTTTTTTTTTTTTTCATTACATCTCTTAAGAAAAGATGAATTGAATGCTAAAGCAAATTACTGTTTATGTATTTTATTTCATTTTTTTCTCGTTTATTTTTCTTTTTGTTCCATTTTGTTCGTTATTTTTCTTCTTTCGTATTTTTTCCCTGTACACCCAAATGAAAATGTCTTAAGAGCGAGAGAGAGAGAGTGAGAGAGAGAAGGTTAAACAAAATACAAAAAAAAAGGTAGATTAGAAGAAATGGAAAAATGGTTATCAATAAAAAGAAAAAAAGAAAAATATAAAAATAAAGAAAATGTAAGAGAGGAAGGAAAAGAGTAGAGAAAAAGAAGAAGTAAAAATAAAAAACGTACGTTGTTAGCAATTAATTATTGATAATAAACAGCATTCATAATATATTCGTATATGTTATATTCAATTCAAAAAGATGAGAAGCTGAATTATTATTTTGCACAGATTGGGATTAAAATGGTTTAAAGGTTTTTTTGTTGTTGTGTTCTTTATTTATAGTCATAATAATTTTATCAAGTCAAACCCACGAACAAGAAAAATGTAAAAGAACAGAAAAAACAAAAACAACAAAGAAAGAAAGAGGAAAAAAACACAACATACGATAGAATCGGAAATCTGTAATTGCGAAATGAATAAAAACAAAAAAAAAATTAAATGGAAATTGTAAAAAAAGCTTCCAACAGAAAACTAAAATAAAAGAGAAATAATAAAAATAAAAAACAATTATAAAACTGCGACGATAAAAAAAAAAAAAATAAATGAAGAATAAAACCTTTTTCAAAGTTGTTAAATTTTATCGTTATAGAGGCGTATTTAGTAATAATTGTTGTTTCCTTTTCTTTCATTTTATTTATATATATAGATTTTTATTCTTCTTGTTCTTGTTTATGATGGATCAGATCGTATATTTATCTTCATTAGATGTGAAAAAGAAAACAGAATAAAAAGTGAAATACACATTATGGGATCACTGACTCTTTTTTCCCTAGTTACATTCTACTATTTTCAATAATAAAGAACTCAGGTCATTCCTAAAGGAGGGTAAAATATAATCCCTAGTCTACTAATCAACATTATCCCTCCACTTATTGTTGTATCCAGAATTATACAAAGATTTCATCATGATATATAAACAATAATTCAAAAATAAAAAAAAATAAAAAACTACTTCCCACACATACCAGTAACGGGTATTAAGTAACGGCTACGAGTAATAAATATAATCCCAACTAAACATTAAATTTTAAAATCAAAAAAAACCAAACCAAATGCAGGGGAATCAGATTAAAATATCTTTCTATTTAAACAAATTGAATAATTGAATAATTATCAGAAATAATACTCTTTAATCCCCATTTAAATGATCCAATTTAACATCCCACATTCAAAAGAGAAACAGAACAATAACAACAATAATAACAAACAGAAAAAAATAAAAAAGAAATAAAAAGAAGAAAAACGAAAGAAGAACAAAATAAAAAAATAAAATCTTCTCTGTATAAAACATCAATTAAATTTAATCTTTTAAAACAAATCTCTTTTTTAACAAATAATAATAATAATAATAAAAAATTAACAAACAAACAAGAAAAAACAAAAACAAACAAATAAACAGACAGACAGATTATTATTATACGTTTAATTTTCATTTATAATTAGATAATTAACAGATTTTATTTAACATTTTAATAATTTCCTTTTGGAAAGAAAACGTATAATCAAATTTCACAGTGAAAAAAATTTGTATAAGACGGATCAGATAATGTGGTCGTCCATTCACCTTCAAAGAGACCAACTTTAAATTTATTTATTTTTTCTTCTGTGAACAAAGAGATGGCCATTCAAGAAAATTCCAATAATATTCACAATAAAATGAACAAAAACAAAAACACAAATCTGTATAATATTGTAATCAGAGACGTTGTTAAAAAAAATCTACTCGTACAGTGAAACAATGAATTTACTTAGCATGAATATTTTCATAAACAGAAAAAAAAATATTTTTTTTGGAATAATAAAAGGATAGAGAGAAAACAATTTTAGTTTCATTAATATTTGAACTAATTATCATTATTAACATTTTCCAAAATAATATTATTATTATTGAATGTGGGCAAACAAATTAAATTAGTTTTGTGTGAGTTTATAATTATAATGCATTTTGCCTTTCTCAATTTAAACTCTCATTTACCAATTATATAAATTTCACATCTCTCTCTCTCTCTTTCTCATACACCAAAATTATTAATTTTCATCTCATCCCTTATTTCTACAAACTTTTGAAAATACAAAATACATTTAAATCTCATTCCCTAAAGGATTCTCTATTATTATCCATGTTTATAAGGATTTTACCCTCAATTGAATAGTTAAAATTGTAAGAGAAATAAAAAAAAAAAAAGAATAGAAAAAGTGAAATATATAAAATGGTGGAAAAGGAATAAGGTAGTAACCGGAGAAAATACCATCAGACACCATACCAATTATAATTAATAAACTCACTTTTAAACCGGACGTCATGAATTTTGGTAAATAGACGTAAATGAACTAGTTACAATGGGTGAAGGAGGAGAAAGGAGAAAAGAAGGTTTTTGGTCTTGTTGTTATATGCGGTTTTGTTAAAACTTTGATGGTTTAATATTTGGTGAATAGAATTTGCCACTGTTGGGACTTTCTATTTATGGTCAAACTCAACTCGACTGAAATAGTAGACTCTAAAAATTATTCATTATATTTTTTTTTCTTTAAAAGGTTTTGCGAGAAGAGTGAGAAAAAAAAGAGGATAAATGATTTTGTATGATTTTAAAGTTCTGAATATTTGTTTTAAATGAAATGATGTCGACAATAATGATAATAATAACGATGATTAGACTAATGATTATGAATTCTTGTTAGTCTTTTTCTATTCAATTTGTTTATGTATTTTTTTTTCTTCTACTTTTGTGTGTTTCGTTTCATAATTTTCATTGTTTTTTTTCTTATGTGTTTGTATTTGTGTGTGTGTGTGCTATATTATTTCATTTTGATCATAATAATAAAAATAATAAAAATAAAAAAAAACTAACAATAAAATTTAATAATATTTACTTAAAATAATAACAATAACAATAACAATAAGAATGATAATAAAAAAAAAAACAAACAAAACAAGAAAACCAAAAAGACATTAAAACTAATAACACGATCAGACAAAACAGTATTATAAACAGAACCAAACCAAACCAAAAAAAAGAACAAGAAGAAGAAGAAGAAGAAGAAAAAGCACAACGAAAAAAAGCCCACAAACAAAAAATATATAAGAAGAAAAATAACAGAAAAATGACGACGGGTAATAAAATAACTTCATACACGAGAGAATATTATATTTTAGTTTAGTTGGAGAAGGTTACACGACGTTTCTGATGTTATTTTATTTTATTCCTGTATTTTTTTTTTTTTTGTTCTCTTTGCCTTTCGCGCGTTTTTTAATTGCCAATAAACCGAAATGAATAATAAACAATTTCAATCGACGTATAGTCGTTTTTTTCTACTTCTTCTTCTTCTTTTTACTTTACTTTATTTTATTTTTATGGATTTCAATATGGCCGCGAAAGATTGAGATGAATTTAGTGTTGTAAATATAAGGAAGAGGGGGACCAAAGAAGATTAAAATTTACTACAATACGATTAGACATGTCCATTAAATTCATTGATTGAAAATGTTGAGAGATAATTTTCCGTGAAAGAGGAAATTAGTTAATGTGTCATAGCCACAAAAGATACAAACACAAAAAAAATCACATTGTGGTTACAGAGATCAAAGTGAAACGTAAAATTTGATTTTATGTAAAACTCATCATGTGTAAGGCCAAGACTAAAGAAGTCCAAGGCACACACACACACATAGAAAAAGAAGAAAAAAAAAAAAACTCGTAAAAATATTTTCAACGATTTTCTTCTTCTTCTTCTTCTTCTCTCACTCACTTGAACGTTAAAAATTTAAATATATTTCGTATTATATTATTATTTTATGTGACTTTCAAAATGAATAAAAAATTTTATGGTCAGACAGTAAAAACAGAAAAAAAACAAGAAGAAAGAAAAAGCAAAAAAAAAAATAAAAAAAAATAAAAAGTGGAGAAGAAAATATTTTTGTATTCTTTTCTCTTTCGGTCTTTCTTCAAAAAAAACAAAAAAAAAATAAACATAAAAAAAAAAAGAGTCTGTACAGAAGGAGCAGCAGAAGGCTATATTATATGAAATGAACAGTAGCTGGATGATAAAGATGTTTAAATGGGATTTCGGGGTCGGGTGGTCACAAAAGAAAAGAAAAGAAAAGAAAAAAAAAAATACAAATACAAAACATGAGAAAAGAAAAGGAACTTGTGAGTGAAATATAAATAAAAGAAAAAGGGGCAAACGAATTAAAATATGAAAAATAAATTAAGTAATAAAAGAAAAAAAAAAAGAAAAGAAGGAAATTTTTTTGAAAAGAAAAAGAAAAAACGAAAAATAAACATAAAAAAAAAAGTGTTGAGTTTTTTTTTTTTTTACGTTTTATTGCCTTCCAGTAAAATATAAAAGATTTTTGAACTCATTTTTCTTTTACCTTGCGTGCACATAATTAAAATCATGAAATGACTCCTTTCAATTTGCCCACCCGATATTTTTTTTTTTTAATGTTTTTACTCTTTTTTTTACAAACTCTCTCTCTCTCTCTTTTACTCTGCTCCCTTTCCCCCTTTAATTCTTTCTCTTAACATTATAATTTATTTTTTTATCACATTAAATTTAATCCTGTCACACCACTAACAAAATTATACTTAAAAAAGATAAAACAGCAAGCTAATAATAATACACTCGACAGTTAAACACTCTGTACCACTGTTTAGCACGTTACACTAACAAAAAACAACAAAAAAAAAAAAAAAACACACAAAATAATAAAACCAAATTTTGCTCCTTCTTCAATTTAATTTTTTTTTTTTTTGCAACATCAGCAGCATCATCATCATCATGATCATCAACATCAGCACATGTTTTGTGTTGTTGTAATTTTCTGCTTTTCTGTATTTTGCATTTATTTATTATTTTTTTCCTGTTTTTCTTTTTTACATTGGCAAAACGCCTGAACGTTAATTGTGTGTCATTATACAAAATTTCCAACAACAAAAAACAAACAACCAAAAAAACAACAAGTAAAAAAAAACGAAAAATGACTACAAGAAGTAGAAGCAGAAGAAGATGTACGAAGGTATGGAGAAAAAAGAGAAAAACAAGAAGTAGAGAAAAAAAAAAGTAAAAGATAAGAAATTATAAAGTAGCATAGCGTATTGTGGTTGATGGGCAAAAAAAAAAAAAAAACACAAAAAAAAGAAGCGATGAGATGAGATCGAGATGGCGGCGTTAAAATACAAATAAGATGAGAATATTAAGTAAAAAAAGAAAAAAATAAATAATAATAAAAAAAGAACAAAACATAAAAAAAAATAAACGAAGAGAAATAAATTTAAATAGTCTCCCCTCCTCCCCCAACATAACAATCTTCTTCAATAATAACAACAACAGTAACACAAATAACAAAACAGAAAATAAGAAATAAGAATCATAATAATAATAATAACAATAATGATAATAATAAACTGCACTCAAGATCCTAAATTACTTGGAAACAATTTATATTATTTTCTGTTTGTTTGTCGGTTTCTCTTTCTCGGGTTAGCACATTTTCACAATAAAATATAATCTTTTAAGAAGAGACACAAACACACATATACACATATATACATGAAAACATATAAAAACTTATTAACAACAGTCAACAATAAGAGAACAAAATACTAAATAAGATTGGAAATCCATTTCAGGTTTAACTCAATTTGGTTTGTAAGACTTTTTATGGTGATTTTTATATTGTAATTTATTTACAAAAAAATAAAAAATGTGTTGTTATTTACCTGCATTGGCGTTGGATAAGGCGGTGGCAGACTAGGTGGTGGTAGTGCTGCTGGTGCTGGCGATGGTGCTGGTGGTGGTGCTGGTCCTTGACAAGATGATGGTGGTTGTACGGGCACTGGACTTGCACTGCCTCCCAGCCCCAATGGCCCGTTGCTGAGAGGCAGTCCCGTTGTCGGGAAATCGGTTTTTCTTGGTGCTGCAGGATTTGGTGTTGCTGTTGGTACTTGTGTTGGTGTTGATGCAAATACAACCGACCCTCCATCAGAACCCTATAATTTGAAAAAAAAAAAAAAATAATAAAGAAAATTAGGTTAATCAATTATATTCATGAATATAACATACTTCACAAACAACAACAAAATGTCATATATTTAATTACAAAATCAATTACATATTTTTTTCCATTATAATTTGAAAAACAAAAAAAAAATATTGAAAGAAAAACAAGAACAAAAAATAAATAATTCGTGATAAAATCGTTGGAAAAAAAAAAAGGTTCAACAAAAATGTCTAGTTAATTAATTCTGTAATAAACTAATAATTGACAATTAATTAAAATGCAAATTATTTTTATATATAGTGAGGCAATTTAACCAATAAAACATATTAATGTCAAATGAATAAATTGAAAATGACAATAAAAGAGAGAAAGGATTATTGCGTTTGTGGTAACCAATAATAAAACTATAATAATTCAAATAGACCTCTCTACTCTGTTTCTCTCCCTCTCACTCTCTCTCTAGCTGTCACTCCCTCATTCTTTCATAATTATTTATTGATATTCTGTTTATTATTTTATTATTTATTGTATTGAGTGAATAATAATTTTTAAATAATAAATAAATAAAAAAAAAAAATAAATAAATATAAAACGATTAAATTTTATACGTCATGTAGTTAAGATTTCATGCCAAAAAACAAAAATTATATAACAAGATGTATATAAATGTAATTAATGGGTGCGGTAACAAATCTTACAAAATAATTAAATTAATGATAGTTCATTAATGGATATAACATTAAAATTAATCCATAAGACTAAATCATCTTTTATAACTTAAAACGACTTATTAAATTGAATCACCTACAACCTCCATACACCTACTTCTTATAATAAAACTTATAAAACAGTAAATTCCATAATTTAAAAACTTAATTTTTTTTATGAATAATAATAAACGATAATAATATTAATTCATCGTCTTATATTTTATAAGAGATTATTAAGAAAAAGATGGAAGAAGAAGAAAATGTAGTAAATTAAATTGTCTCATTTTATCTAATTACACGTTGTTGTTGTTGATGTTCTTCTGTTTGTTTGTTTGTATGACATATCTGTTAAATATTTTTTTCTTGTTTTTTGATTGTATAAAATATAAATAATTTGAAAAGAAATTCAAAGAGAAATACCGTCATCTTTAATTATAATCATCTACCTATCAAATGTCACTTGCATTTTATATAATCTTATAATTTTATTAATAATAATAATAATAATAATAAATAATGTCAAATTACAGTTTCACTGTGTTAAATATAAAATGTGTAAATATATACTAAATGTATACTAAATGTAGATGGTTGATTATGTATGTATATATTATGTATAGTATAACAGCATATAATATTATTTTAATAGGCATACATTTATATTCATATTCATGTTGTATATATATAATATAATATTATAAAAGACAAGTCTCTTTTCTCGACCTGTCACTTAGCATTTAATTGAAATTGAAATTTAAAATAATTGTGACAGGAGTCGTGTATATTAAAATAAACTTTTTTTTTTTCCTCTCTTTTTCTTTTTAAACAACAACAAAAATATTATGCTGGGTCTTTTTTTTTTTTCGCTGATGTTGATATAAAAAAAAAGTGTAGATTGTAGAAGGAGATGATGTTATGTAGATGAGGTCTGTGTAAGAGTGAAGGGGGGAAATTTTTTTTATAAAGAATTATAAAGAGAAAAGAAAAAGAAGAAAAAAATGTATGTATTATTATGACTATAACTGAATGAAGAGACAAACCAAGTGTGTTAAAGGAGGCGGAGAAAATTATAAATATGGCTGACACGAAACAAAGTTAATCATTAGTTATTTCAGGTTGTAAATGTAATAAAATAAATTGAACAAAAGGTAAAGGAGAAGAAAAAAAATAAAAAAGAAAAAGTGAGAACAGAGAAAATAGAAAGAATAAAATCAACAACAATAACACAACGACTGAAAAGTTGCCTTTTATACCTATAATAAGAAATAAGTTTTATTATAATAACAAATTCTGTAATTATCACTGTTTGCTGCCTGTTTTGTGTATTACGTTTTTCTTGCTATTGTTGTTGTTATTGTAGTTATTCATGTACATTAAACGCTAATGCATAAGTAATAACTATTTTGTAACAGTGACGTTGTGTTTTATTTTTTACATAGAAAAAAAAACGAATGTTTTTCATTAAACGAATCAAATTACAATAATTTGATAATTTGTAAATACATGTCTTAGGTGGTAAATATCAATTAGAATATTTACAGAAGGATTAAAAAAAAAGCATTACCCCCACAGATAATTGTATGTACACTTTGTACTACTACCACACTGGTCCACCATTCTCACATCACATAATGTAATAAAAATAAAAAAAAAACCATATAACAAAACTCGAATCAATATTATTGTGTAAATATACATAAATTTATGGTTGTTCAAAAACCAATTTACAATATACAATCAGATTGTGATATTAAACAAGTAATAAAATATACAAAACTAGGATTTTGTACATACATATGTATGTGTGTAGTGTGTACATATATGTATATGATAGATATCATTACATATATAGAAATTTATTATATACTTAGTTATATAAATAAAAATATATAACCATAACCATTTATATAAAATGTTTATTATTGTACATAGACTTTAGAGTGCATTCATGCAGTAATAGTAATATAACAAGTAAACTGAAAATTACTATAATAGTACGCTAACAGTGGCAGCAAATAATAACTAAAATAACACACAACATAACATACAATATGGAATACAACAATAATAAAAAGAAATATCCATTGCCGTTGTATAGTTTGTTATTGGTGTTGTTGTTGTTATTATTGTTGTTTAAACATAAGCGACGAATTATTTACCAAAAAAAAAGAAAAAAAATTGTGCATCTCCTTTATTTAGTTTAAACATTTAATACAAAATTTATAGAGAATATGATTCATTTTCTGTCCCTCTTACACTTTCATGGATTAAACATATTAGAATAATTTTAGTTTTATATCGTAAGCTATAAAGAATAAAATATTTAAAATATACACAAACACACACACATAAACATATTCATACGTCATTTTATAGTAAATGATGTCGTGCGCTTTTTAGTAGTTCAATATAACTGTAATTTATAATGTATGTATTCATATTTCAGTGAATCTCAAACTTTATTCTTCAAGTTATTGTATAAGTATGTAGTTCAGTCAAATTCTTTCATTCATATTCAAAACATTCAATAAACTTAAAATGTTAGAATAACAATTCCAATGTACCAAAAATACCAAATGTTGGAAAAATACATGATAAATCGCTTAAAACTATCGAATAAAATAAGAAATATATTTATAATAAGCAAATGGCTGCCAGAACGACCAACGATAATCTTGAAACAAAAATACACACGAGAATCACAGCCGTTGTGTTGTGATCGATTTTTAATTTGACAAAAAAAAAATGTAAAAAAAAAAGTTACGTAAACAGCGACATCTATGAAAATTAAATCAAGTTATAAAATTATCCCCTTTTATACCAGTGGAAATCACTCTGATCTAAACAATTTATCTAAATGACAAAATATTACACCCTCTATCACTCTCTCTCACTCTCTCCCTCACTCTTTAAAAATATTAAATTATACAAATTGTTGAGATTAACTGAATAATAATAATAATGGTTTCGAGGTTTGAATAAATGTTCAATTAATAATATACTCGTGTACTTGATATGACCGTAGATAGGAGGTTTTTTTTTTTTTTTGTTTTTTTTTTTATTATTATTATTTATGAATATTTCTCTTTCTCTGTATATTTTTTTTTTGTTTTTGTATTCTGTACAATATTTTATGTTATAACCGCAAATGAATTAAATGAACTGAAAATTGTATAAATAATTGTTTTGATATTTAATATGGAATTGATTGGAATCAACAAAAAATAAATAATTATAATAAAAAAATAAATGTATGCAGGCACAAAAGTACACACACACACAAAGAGACAAACATTTATATATGAAATTGTTTATTATATTTTATTTTACCATTTTTCATTATTAAATTGTTTTATTATTAAAATATAAACATACACACACACGCACATACACACACACATAGAGGCAAAACAGACACATTGGGATAGGGATAAGAACAAAAATTGTTAATGTGATTAAATAGATTTATTGGTTTATGATTTAATTAAATCAAAAATAATTTATAATAATAATAATAATAATAAGTATTTAGTGTGTGGGATTTTAATCAGAGAATTTAATAAATATAATTAACATATTAATTAACAAATACACGATCGTTCTACATTTTGTTGTTGCGGTAATTTTTATTTTTCATTTTTTGTTGTTGAAATTTTCAAGTTTTTTTTTCTTTTCTTTTCTTTTTGTTGTTTTCTCCAAACTTATTTTGAATATTATTTTGTTATGTCGGTATGTGTGTTTGTGAATGTATTAAAAAGAAACAATTTAATCTAAATAAAAAATCTAAATAACAACAAAGAAAAAAAAATACAACAAGCAACAAAAGCAATATTAATTACTGTTAATTAAAATTATTAATTTTCACTTAACAAAAAAGGAAAAATGTAATAAAAAAAAAATGATCATAAAAAAACTGAAATAATAATAATAAAAAAGAAAAAAAAAAGAAAAAAATTGTAATTAACATTAATTACTTAATTATGTATGTATTCCATTAATTTTGTGTCTATGTGAAATTTTTATGCCTTGTGCATATGCGATATATTTGTCTGTATGTAAAAATTATAGGAGGTTATAATTATTATGGGTGATTATATGAATGTATGTGTGTGTGTGTGTATATAATATTCGTTAATAATAATAATAATCATCATCATCATCATAATCATTAACGTTTAAAATAAAATCATTAAAGTGGAAAGATAATTAATTTGTTTTTGTAATTAGATTAAATTATGTAATAATAATAATAATAATAATAATAATAATAATAATAACATGGTTGATGTCACTGCATTAATTACGTCATAATAATATGTAGTTTATGTTGAGTAAGCAAAAAAAAAAAAATTGAAAGAAAACGAAAAAGTTTTAGATAATTTTCTTTTGTGTTTTTATTTTTTTTTTCTCTTGTTACAAATATGATTATTGTTCTGTTGTTAATATAGTTTATTTTTTTTGTTGTAATTAAAATAGCAAAAAAAAAAAATATATGGGAGTGTTAGAAATAATTATTAAAATTGTAAAGAGAGAGAAAATTGTAAAGAAACAAAAAAAAAATGTATATAGAAAATTCATCAGTATAAACTTCCCATCTTCCCCCCAACATATATATTTACATCATTTACCTAACCCACTTAATAAATACGACCCTTTAATTTAATTTTGAACCAATCCTCCTTTCATACCAAAACATCCTCTAACCATCTAACTTCTTCTTCTCCTCTCATTATAAACCCAACGAAACTCATCCTATAATACTAAAACCATATAATACACAACATTTTCCACCATCAACATGAAAAATAATATAATAAAATATAAATATGTACCATACAAACATATATGTATGTTTTATATGTATGTATGTATGTATATATGTATGTATGTATGTATGTATGTATGTATGTATATAAATATAAATATAAATTCAAATTATAATTATTCATATTCGTTTCGTGGTAATTAATTTAATTTTAATGAACAACCATCATGCGAGAGTGAATTTTCTGTTAATTTGCATAAACTGCGATGGCGTTTGTTTGATGATATCTCTTCTCTTCGTCGTTTATATACAAACATATATATATATATATATACATACATACATAATATACATACCATTAAACACAAGAGTAATACAATTTAACTTTATGTGATGTGTATAATTTTTCAAAAAAAAAAATTCCTTATTTTTCTTCTTCTTCTTTTTTGTTTTAACTTTATCATCATCTTTATCTTCTTCTTTTCCTTAATTTTTTTTCTTCTTATTTATTATTATTTTTTTTTTCTTCTTTTTAAATTATATTATTTTTTAACTCTCCAACTCAATAATAAATGGAAATAAAAATATTGTGATTATGATGATGTTGATGATGATGATAATGATGGGTATAAAAAGGAAGGCTTATTTCTTCTTTATTCTTTTTATATATATTTTTATGAGCATAAATGCGACGGTCTCTTTATGAAAACATTTACAATAATTTTATTGTTAAACAGAAAACTAAAAACTAAAAAAAGAAAAAAAAAAAAACAACCAAATGCAACGAAACAGAAATAATGTGGAATTTATTGCATTTCCATTTTTTATTATATTTGAAGCATCCATCATTAATGGATGCTACTTAAGATAAATTTTCTCTTTATGGAAATCATTCAACCATTTTCAATTTAATTTCAAAGGAAAATAAATGCATGATCACAGTGTGGGGGCGATATTTTGTTCTGAAAATTTCTAAAGTTTCAAACGATTGCGACTGCGCTCAAAGTAACAAAAGTGTCAAGTTTTGAATTTCAATCAAATCAAAACGTCAAGTTGAACAATATGAGATCGTTTCAAGTTAGAAAATATAAAAGGGACTTGTCTCTATCATGTGTGATGTTGTAGGAAATAAACATAAAAATGGTTAAACATAAAAATGGTGTAACACTTTTTTGGTGTTACACCAATTTCATGTTTCGAGTCTCACGTCGTATTTAATTAAATATTTTTGTGAAAATTGTCATTAGAATAATTTTCTCTAATCATAAGATAAACAGATAATACAAATATTCTATTTTAGATATCCATCCAAACTATTTGTATTTCATTGAAACAAAAATAAAGTGTTAGTGGTTTGTTGGGAGATGGTGATGAAATAAAAGAATAAAAGAATAAGAAAAAAAAATTAAAAGAAAAACAAAAAACAAAAAATAATAATAAAAGAGTAGAAATAAATTTACTTATAGGAAAGAAGAAGAAACGTTAAAAAAAAATAAAATATATAGTAAGAAATTATAATTTATATTATTAAATTATACAAATAATTGTATGTAATTTATAATGTAACAATGTTGTTTTCTTGTTTTCAAAGAATGTAATTGCTTTTTTTTTTCTCTGTTTCTCTTTTTTTTTTATATTTATATTTATTATACTTTATTATTTTATAAATGTCTTGTTGGTAAGTATTTAATGTATGTACATTTATACGTTTACACATACGTATATATTTGTTGATTTGTGTACGTTAAATTATATATAGGAGATCAGTGGGTTGATTAAGATTCTTTCATTTTCTTGTATTTTTTTTATTGTTACGTTTGTATAAGGCAATTTGTGTAATTCATAATTTATTGTATAATGTAAGTTAAGAAGGGGTAAAAATGTAATTTATAATGTGTATAAATGTGTAATATTACGTTCATTATAAAGTAACTTATAATGTAAATTACTGTGTATAATTTATAAATAATAAACACAAATACCAACAACAATCTCATCTACTTAATAATAATAACATTATTATTTTATTCATTTTCTTATTTTTTTTACTCGTCTCACTCTCTCTCTCTCTCTCTCACTTACACTTATTTAATCTCTCACTCTTCTTGTACTGTTGCCTCTTTATAGAAAACTCTGTGTAACCACCACTCTTTTCATGTTTTATTCTTTTTTTTTTTAAAATGGCCAATTAAAATGACAAGAAAAATATAAATAAAGTAAATAAGTAGGTATATTATATACAAATTGTATATAATAAGTAAGTATATAGTATAAATAAATTATGTATAATAAACAATAATAAAAACTCTCTTTAAAAAAAAAAGAAAAAAAAAAACACAGGAAATTTTTTTTTTTTTTCTCTTTATATAAATATTACAAATTGCACGTCAAGGTTCGTGTCTTTACACTGAATGTTAATATTATTATTATTATTATTATTTTAATTCTGTTTCTTTTTTTAATGACAAAAACGCGAATAACAAGAATCGCGAATTTATAATGCTGCCTTTTATTATTTTTTTTGTTTTTATTATAATAATAGGAAGTAAGGAGGAAGGAGAAGAATTTGTATTTTGTTGTGTTTATAAAAAGCAACAACAACAACAAGAAAAAAAAAAAACATATATTATGGGAGAAAGAGTGACAGACGTGTGTAGAGTACGAGAGAGTTATACACATTTTATTTAAGTTTCATTTATTCATTTTATTTTACATAAATACACAACACAAAGCACACACACATAGAAATTATGGATTTTTTTTTTGTACACATGTTAAAATATTGTTCTTTTTTTTTTATTATTTTGTTTTAATTATAATTTTGTTGTTAAAAAAAAAAAAATAATTATAATTAAAATGACCGCATGAGAGTAATATAATATAATTTTGGTTAGTTGTTGTTATTTTACTAACAATATAAAGAACACAACAGCAAAAATAGAGGGATGGTTGATAGGAATTTAAGGTGAGAAGGGGGGGAGAGAAAAACCTTTAAAAGTGACTTTACCATTTTTTTTTTTCTTTTTCCTTCAACTATAAATATTTAATACAATAAGGTAAGCGCACACGCTAACTTTTTGTTTTTTATTTTTTTTTGTTTATTATTTTCTGTTCTTTTAACATTTATTTTTATTATAAATTCACGCATGAAACACTTATCGAAGAAAATTATTGTAATTTTCCCATTTTTTTTTTTTCTTTATTTTCATTTTCACGTAGGTACGTAAATGTACATACTCTACATATAGTTATTAACAAAACTTTACATTTTTCTTAAAGCCACAACAAAAGTAAATAAAATCAACAACAACAAAACAAAAAAAAAAAAAATCAACAACAAAAATAATAAAAAGGGGGAAACAACGTTGACGTTCAAGTTTTCATACTTTTCTCTTCCTAATTTTTTTTTTTTAATTAAAAAGGAAGAAAGGAAAAACTCCGGTTAGACATCGCGTTTCCATCATGCGGTTGTGATTTAATACCTAATTAATTGATAAGATAACGACAATCTTTACCACCTCCTATATAATTTCTTCACTATTTCTTCCCTCGTATTTTATTATAAATAATAAACTCAAACCATTAAAATATTTATCTTATAAAATGAAAACGACGGAAAATTGACAATCTATGGTTAAGGTTGGGGTTTATATGCCTTCAAAATCACAATAAATCTCTTCCCTCTCATTCCTTGTTAACCATATTCAACCCTTATATTAAATCTTAAAATATGATGAGTATAGAAGAAGAGACTTGAAGACTTCAGAAAACAATTAAATTAACTCCCCCAAACAAAATTGAAGGATCAACATGGAATTAGCGAAAACTGATGAAAGAATTAGGAGTGACAAGTTTTTTTTTTCTTTTTGTTTTTTTCCTTTTACTTTTTTTCGTTCATAATGCCTTCACCCTATTTTAATAATAATAATTATAAAATACGTTTGTTATTTGTCGTAATCATAAGGAAGGGTAAGATTTTAGTAATACAATGAATGAAAAGGGGGACTGGTGGAAAAACACAAAAAAGTGGAGCAAAAATCCATCAAGTTAAAATTTTAATAAATAAAATGAAATGAGATTTTAATAAATGAAATAACAAAAAAAAAAGGAAAAAGGGAAAAAACAAAAATTACCACCTAAAGGGGTTAATACTTTTTTTTTATTCAAAACAAAAAAATAAGAAGAAAAAGACAAAGACGAAATTTTGATGAAAAATTGTTGTAATATTTTCCAACACAAAATATCATAATATAATTACACAATTAAATGTAATAAGTACGTATAATGTGTAGGGATGTTAAGAGAAATTTATTTAAAAGCTTTTTTGTAACCTTTCTGAAGTTTAAAGAATAATTAATAAATTAACAATAATTAAAAATTAGTTTTAAATTCAATAGTCAAAATTAGTAACTACTAATTTAGTATATATTTATCGTAATAATCATAATTAGTTAATCAAGAATTATTATCAATTTATATATTTGATGTGTGTGAATAGTTTTCTATCTCTTCTAAACTAAATAAAACGTATCAAACTTTTGATCTGACTTTTTGACATTAAAATATATATAAATTCTGTGATGATGTGTATCTGTATGTGTAACTGTATGTGTATGTGTGTATGTATGTATGTCTGTTTAAATGTTGTCATATAATTTAAAATCAAACAAAAGTTAATAATGTGGTATAAAAAAAAACACTTAACATCATTAATTATAGTTATTTTACAACGCTTTATTATTAATTAACGTTTTAATGTAATAAAAAAAAAAAGAAAATGTTTATTTATAGAAATAAAAAATACTAATTGACATCATTTTAAAGATTAGCAAAATGAGAAGAAAAATTTATAAAAGAGCTTTTAAGTTTTAACGAATCTTGTTTTGATGTGATGAAC
This sequence comes from Pedicia rivosa, assembly GCA_963082725.1. NCBI lineage: Eukaryota > Metazoa > Arthropoda > Insecta > Diptera > Pediciidae > Pedicia > Pedicia rivosa. Next base: position 8,060,030 of record OY720151.1, on the reverse strand, counting down.
AAAAAAAACCCTCATAAATAAACTACTTAATTATATTCTCATCACACACACACACGCACACAAATAGAGAGGAGACAGATTTTTAATCTTTTTAACAATAATTGTAAGTAATTTATTCACTTTTACGATTAATGAAAAATTGCAATGAAAAAAAAAGACTACATTCTTTGTGAATTTATGTTTGTATTTGTTTCATTGTTTCAATGTTTCTGTAAAAATTCATTCGTTTTCTTTCAATTTGTTTTTTTTTAAAAAAAAAAAAACCTTCAGATTTTTTTTCTCAATATTTTTTATTGTTTCTTTTCTCTGATTTTCTTTTATTTGTTTTTTTTTTTTTTTACGAAAAACAAAATATAAAAAGAAAGTAATTTTTTATTGTGGTGATTTTACAATTTAACCCTTCCCATCCTTATTTTCAGTCAACCTTCCGATAAATAAATAAGAAAAAATGTCGTTTTTTTTGACCATAAAAAGAAAAAAGGAAATTTATTTTCTTCAACTTTTGTTGTTGTTGTCGTTGTATTTTTTTTTAAGAGAGAAATAAAGATAACAGAGAGAAGATGAATAAAATGCATTTTATACTGAGAATATTTTTACGATCTTCCCCTTCAACCCTCAATTTTCCTTGTCATTTTTTACGTTCCCTTTATTTCCCTTCACAAAAAAAAAACACAACAAAAACAAACATGAATGTTCGGATGTTGATGTCAAGTGAAATAACACACTAGTGGAACAACAACAATAACAACAACAACAACAACAAAAAAAAACTTTATAAGACGAATTTTTATATGATTTTCTGTTTTTAGGAATGCGCAACAACTACTGCGCACCATTAACGAATCAAGAAACCGTTAAGCTTTAACAGTCAAGCTTTATTGTTGTCGTAAAAAAAGCTTAACGCTTGCATTTATGATATAAAAATTTATATAGAGAAAGGAACATAAAGAATGAATATACTTATACTTATGTGTAGGGAAACGAGAAAATAATGGTTTTTCTTCTTCATTTTTCATTGAACGCTTTTTTACACACAAACACACACACACACACACACACACACACACACACACACACACACAAACAAAATTTTCATTGCATGAAAAAAAGGGGAGAAAAATAAAAATAAAATAAAAAAAAGGGAAATTTAAAATTCAAAAAAAAAAAAAAATGTCGAAGAAGTAGAATAAAGGAAAAAAAGAAAGAAAATATGACAAGACATAAAACTTCTTGATATAAAATTAAATTTAAAAGCCCGGAAATAGCCTAAGGGGTGATTTCTTTTTTCTTCTTCTTCTTCTTGAGGTTTATTGCATATAAATAATACGACAAGTTATTCTTTATTATTATATCGTTTCGTTTCGTTTCATTATTCTTTATTTTTTTTTTTATATTCTTCATTTTTTTTCTTTTGGTAGGAGAGAAGAATACATTAGATTCTGTTTCTTATATATATACATATTTTTTTAACCGAAAAGAAAAACAAAAACAAAACAGAGAAAAATAACAAAAAATCGTAACAACAGAAAAAAAAAACATACACAAACAAAAAATAGAGTGGAACCAATGAAAGAATCAACAAAAAAAAAAATACAATCAAAATAGGAATATTTTTGTTTGTTTGTTGATTTTCTTCTAAAGTGGATTTTTTTTTAACAATCAACCAAAAAAAAAAACAACAACAACATCTCTTATATAATATTCATTCCTCTTCTTCTACTTTCTTCTTTACCACAAATAACTATATCCATACACAGACTATATTTATAAAGAAGCTCAAAAAGTTTCTTAAAACACAAAAAAAAAAAAAAAAACAAAACACAGAATGAACGAAAGTATAACAACAAGAAACAACAAAAACATTAAAATCTCTGCCACAAGATGAGATAAAAACAAAAACAAAAAAAAAAAAAAAGAAAGAAGTAGCAAATAAAGAAGAGGAAGGGGAAAAAGACAGAAAGAAAGAAAGAAGAAAAAAATTATACCATTTTATCCCTTAATCACTCCATAAAATTTCCTTTTTCTTCTTCTTAATTTTTTTTTTCTTCTTTCACAACCTTCATTGAGCCTGATAAGAAATTTAATCCTCAATTCAAGTCAACTCAAGCGAATCTGAGATGCTTCCCTTTTTATTACCACGAACAACAACAACACAGCCGAACAGAGAAAATGATGAAGAAAATTTTTCTTATTTTTTGCTTTTACCTCCCCCTTTATCATTCTTCCACAACCCACCACCTCAAAAAACCTTTCTCTTTTTATTTTTTGCTGTTGTTTTTTCCTTTTAGTAAAAGAGGGGCGTTTACTTTATTATTTTTCCTAGTGACGCAATGGAATGAGAATGAAAGGAAAAAAAAAAGAAAACTGTTATGATCGCGCTTCTTCATCTTATTTTTTATGTACATTTTTTTCTTTTGCCTTCTTTCCCTCTTTTATCTATGAAAAAAAGGAAAAGAAAAAAAAAACTGAAAGAATTTAATTAGCATTTTTTTTTTTCGTTTTTCTTTTTAATGAGATCATTAAGACATCATTTTCACCCTTTTAAGTTAATTGAACTCTCCTTATAATATTTTTTTTTTCTTTAAATTCGTTCGTCTTCTATTATTATTTTTTTTTTTCGGTTTTCGTTCGTGTCCATTTTCCATTTTCTTTGTCAGAATGAGTATGCTGGAATGTGTAAATGGGTGGATAAGAAGTAAAGTACTTAACATTTGAAAATCATGTAAATTTCTCTTTTAACAAAACAAAATGAAGAGAAACCATCCAAGTACCAACAGGTGTTAGAAGACCATCCGTATAATTCAAACATTTTCAACATCTTCAACAGAAGAATACTCAAAGTAAAGACTAAACGAGTCAGAATAATATCTTCGTTTAATGTATTGTAATGAACAATTCTTTGACAATTGACACAAAACTTTACATTATATTCTGATCTCATTCATTGTCCTCTTCAATTTAACACTATTCTATTAATAAAACCATAAGAACAATATATTCGAACAACGTCTTTCAAATATCCTTCATTTAATCTTAAGGCAAACCATATTTAATGAAGTGAATGAAAATAGTGTTTTTTTTTCCTTATTCTCGTTGATTTGTTGATTAAATGAAAAGCAAATAAATGGGAATAATGTTTGATTTAAGTTTATTGAGATAAAGAAAAAGTGCTGTATGTTCTGTATGGTACAGTATGGGAGGATGGAGAATGTAGTTGAAAGGAATACAGATAAGACAGAACCTTTCGATTTCCCATTTTCTTTACTTCTTTTGGTTTCTTTTTTTTTTTTTTTTGTTTTGTTAAGAAAATAAAAATTTCATCCTTGTTTGATAATAAATGTTCTTGACGAGAAAAGATTTAGTAAATAGATTCACCATTCTATATATGTAAGCATCTATACTCATCTCATCTCGTCTCATTCAAACAAAATACGGTTATCCGTTTTTCGAACTCTTCTCTTCATCCTCACGTAACCATCTTTAAATCGTTCCAACCTTACAATCATATGAATCCACCCTTTAAATATCATTCCATGACCCAAAAACCACCCCCTCATACATTGTTCGATAAAAAGTTAGATAATATGTGAGTTTTTGGTTGGTTTTTTTTTCCTTCTTTTGCTTATTTTTTTTCTTCATCTGTGTTTGTTCTTTGTTTGGAAATGATCGAAGTTGAAGGGCAGAAAAAAGAGAAAAGAAGAGTAGAATGGGAAAAGGAAAAAAAGGATTCTTCTAGGTAACAAAAAGAAAAGGAAAAAAAGTAGAGAATATAAGAAAAAAGATTGCCTGTGATAAGGAAAAAAAGATGAAGAAGGGATAACAAAGAGGATGTGAGAGAGTCTTTCTTTTTTCACCGTTTGATGGTTACATTGTAGCAGACATATTTTATTAATGATTTGGGATTATTTCTTTTTTTCTTATGTTGCCCAGTTTTTTTAGAAGATTTTATTCAGCTTCTACAATTTTTGTTTTTTGTTATTTTCTTAAAATACAAAACAAAAAAAAGGTCAAGGGAGAATTTCGTAAAATTTTATTTTAATTTATTAAATGAATATTTTTCCTTTTTTAATTTATTAATAAACGACAATTAATCTCATTACGTTTTTATAAGGGAACGTGTAAAATTTTTACTCCATAAAAACATTAATTGTTGTGAAAGTATCTTGTAATTATTTGTTATTTATTAGTGAATTTTATTTATTAATTTACATAAAATAAAATTGGAGGAATAGTAATATTTTTCATTATCTCATTTTGTATTTATCTAATAAAAATATTGGGAAGATCCAATCAAACGGGTGGCCGAGTTTTGATAAATATGTCTCAATTTCAATTAAAGCGCTGATGAGTTTAAACCCCATTAAAATCAGCCATAGGATCTTATCCTATAAAACTTCTCAACCTTTGGGCACGACCAAAACTAAAGGACATATAACATCAGGTTAAAAAGGGTTAAACTTATTGCTATCTCTCTCAATTTCTCATTTATAAATTAACTAATCGAAATAACAATACTTCACATTATCATTTAACCCAAATATTCTGATTTCTGTGTCAAAAGTTGAAAGAGTTGTGGACAAAAATTAATACTTGAAAAAAATCAAACATGATGAACAATAAAATGTATCGGCTTCATAGAGAATAAATTTTGAGTAAATCACAAAATCCAATTGAGACACAACTTCAAAAATAATATTTGACAATAAATCTTATGATTTTGTCCATATTTTCTTCTGAGATTTTAAGTTCTTTTCTTTCTATCAAGAAAAAAATAAGAAAGAAAGAATGAAAGTATGAGAGAAGCAAGGATGTATTACATTATCATCATAAACGAGAACGAAGAAAGCTTTTACATACATACACGCAAACACATAGAGAAGTTGTACATAAATGATGATGATGTATGTATTTCAGTTTAACAGGAATCAAACATTGAATTTCAGGAAACATTGAACGGATGTTAAAATCGAATAAAAGGGATTTCGATGATTACTAAAGGAAACAAGATTGTGAAAGATTGTATATATGTTGTAAAAAGAGAGAGAGAGGGAGATATAGAGGGTTGGGGGTGGTATATTTGTTGGGGTTGATAATGGTAAGATGGTTGGTGATAAAAATATAGGGTGACGTAATACAATTTTATTTGCTACATTCTTTTTCTATTTTTTTTTTTTGAGAGGGTTGCAAAATCACTTCACACAATAATATACATTTTTATTTTTATTATATCTTCACACACATACAAAAACATACACATCTACCCTATACATATACACCCTACATCATACACATACACATATATAAAGATACAGAAGAGATATTTACTGTATAAGAAGATATATTTATTATTATTATTATTATTATTATTATTATTATTATTATTATTTGTATAAAAAATACAATGTTTGAAATGTATGAATGTACATATTTACAACACACAAACAAGAAAAAGCCAATTGAGGAAGAGTCTCAAGTATATTTATATTTATTTTGCTTATTTTCTTATACAGAAATATTTTTTTTCTTTCTTTCTTTTCGTTCTTCTTTTTTATATCGTTATAACAACATAAGAAAATACAACAACAACAACAATAACACCAACAACAAAAAAGAAATAAGAAAAAATGAAATGAAATGAAATAAAATAGAAGACGAAATATATATTTACTTCATACATATAAGACGAAGGATGATAAAAGTGGAAGACAAGAAGGAAAAAAAAAAAGAAAAAAAAAAATGGTTAAAAGAAGTGAACGAGGTAAACGAGACTAAACAGATATCTTTGTGGTTGGTAACATTATTACTTTTTATTTAGTATATTTTTTTTTCTCTCTATTTTATTTTATTTATTTTCTTCGTTCTTCGGTTCAGCTTTTTTCTTTTGATTCTCTTTATATTTGAAAAGAGAGAACCGGATTTTTTTCATTTTTTTATTTTTATTTAAACAAAATAAAAAAAAAAAAAATACAAATAATAAAAAAATATCAAGAAAAAGAAATGAATCGAAGAAAATAAAATAAAATAAAAAAACGACATAAGACAAGACAATGGAATGAATTGTCTTGTTTCCAATGAAAAAAGATTATAATCGCACGATGTTTTTTTTTTTTTTTGTATTTTGTATTTTGTAAAAAGAAAAAAAAAATAGAGATAGGGAGGTCGTATATTGAAGACATACATTCTGTTTGTTATTGTTGTTGTTATTTATCTTAGATAAAACAATTTTTCTTGTACCATTACAGGAGTAAAAAAAAAAACAAAAAGTTTTAAATAATATTCAAGAATAACATATGTAAAGAATTTTAAGAGACAGATGACTTAAACGTAACGTAAACTATTCAAAAGAGATTTTTGTTTTTCATGTTAGTTCAATAATAATGAAAAAACTTTAAAAATACAGGGAAAATAAGTGCTACCAAATTTTTTGTTCATTAAGAAAAGACAAAAGACAAAAATAAATCTCACTTTATAATAATGATTTGAGATTTTGTTGAAATCGTGAGTTAAAATAGAGAAAAAAAGATCAGAAGAAAATTAACACTAACATGGAATAATAGTTTACAGTTAATTAAAGATAGTAACGTACATATATATCTTTTTATTATAAGACACAACATGAACACGACATATAATGTTCAACTATTGTTACCTACTCACTTACTTTAAAAATAAATAATAAGATTGTGTCACACATCGTGAATGTTAATAAACATAAAATCAGTAAATCAGAAAATTTTGAACATGTTTTATGTTTAGTCGACTCTATTAAATTGTTCAGAAAACAAAAAAAAAAAAAAAAAACAAACAAAATAATCGCAATTAATTTACAATGTAAATGTAAACAATAAGTTTTACTTTTATTCTATAATTTTTATAAAAAAAGTTTTTTTTTCTTTGTTACATGGAGACGCCATCTTTTTTTTTTACTACGGTTGGCGCTGCTGTTAAAAAATAACCAAAAAAAAAAATGTTGCGCCTCCATCTAAAAACAAACAAACTTAATAAAAATTATAAAAAATATAAGAAAAACAAAGAAATTAAATTATAAAATCACAATCACAGACGACAAATTTTTTTTTATCTTTTTATAAAAAAAAAAAAATAAAAATAAAAAAAAAACTTACGAATAAAAATATGAAATTATCTTCTCATAAAACTTCTTTATTTTATTCGCGAACTACACCCAAAGAGAAAAAAAAACTTATTCAGCCACCCTTAAATCACCCCCATTAAACAACATCAATTCCCATTTTCAGAGTTTGTCGTCTGTCAAAAGTTTTTCTTTTTTCATTTTTTTTTTCTTCCTTCTCTTTTATTTATTTATTTTGTTTTTGTTATAATTTTTTTTTCTTTCGGTTATATATCCATAGCCAACAGCATCATCAGCAGCAGTAGCAGAAGTAGCAGCAGTATAGCGGTAATCGCATTTGCGCTAATAATTTAATTTGAAAAACTTTTAATGGCTTTTCCTTTCTTCTAAGACCGTACTTCATCTTCTTTGTATAATATTCCATCGTTATTATACATACATACACATTTATCTTTTTATATCCTCCTTCTGCTTGTACCAACAAACCACCAAAAAAAAAAAAAAAAAAATGATAACCAAACCATCTACCATACTAAATTTATCCCGCATTCATACACACAATATTCATCCCTCTCCTCCCTTATATTCTCAAACAAACACAAAAAAAAAATATACAAGAAGGAAGAAAAAACATTCTGACTTACATACACACACACATTTAGGGAGTAAAAGAGAGGGATGCTACCAAAAAAGAAGAACAACAAAACAAAAAAAAATACAGAAGAAAAAAAAAATGAATTTCTCGTCTCGTCTCGTTGTAAGATTCTTAAACTTTTCTTTTCTTTTTATTTTATGTTCTTCTTAACATTAATTCAATTTCTTTTGATAAAAATAAATAAAAAAAAAAACAAGCAAAAGAAAAACGTGAAGAAGAAGAAGAGATAAACTTTTTTAAACAAGAAATTCTTTTTTTTAGCCAACAAAAAAAAAAAGGAAAGCAAGAAGAAAATCCTGATTTAATTTTCCCCAAATATATATAGAAAATATAATAATAATATAAGTAAGTAAGAAAAGATAAAAAAAAAAAATAAATAAAAACAGTTTTAGAATCACAAAATAAAGGAAAAACGAAAAAGTTTTAAGAAAAAAAGAAAAAAAATAACGCAAAACTTTTTTCTGCCATGTAAATTCGACTTTCAACTAAACTGTATTTGTGAGGGGGTTGGTAGGGAGAGAAATGATTTTTTTTCTTCTTCATCTTGTTCTATACAAATGTTTGTACGTATGTATGTGTGTGTGTGTGGGTGTATATGTATTTGGATTTGTGTATAAAGAAGGATGGACACAAGAAGTACTATTTGATAAGTTAAACATAAGATTTCCATGACGGAAATTACTTACCCAAACAGGAAAAACTCAAACGAAAAAGAAAATATAACAACAACACCAAGAAGAAAAAAAAAAGAAAAGGAACAGGAGCGACAAGATTGTCTGTAATTTTGTCTGTAATACAGCAGCCATCAAACTTTTTTTTCTTTTTACTGTTTGGCTTTTTTTTTCATCGTCGTCTTCTTCGCTTCGTCATAATCTCCTTCAGAAAACTCTCTTTTGTCTAAAAACTGGAAAATCACTCTTTCTCTGTCTATCTTTCATTGAAATTTTTTAAAAATAAATATTAAAAAGAAGACAAAAAAAAAAATGAAAAAAGAAAAGAGGAGCGATTGGTAGAATGGGTAGAAGAAACGCGCAGAAAAGTTTAATATTCCACGAAGGACACTGTGATGGCTGGATCTGGGTGGACAAGTGGAATGAATAATACGAAGATATAATATACAGTAAGATTCTAATAGAAATTAAATTTTCGAGAAAGATTGTGGAAAATAATTGGAACGAGAAGAAAATGTGAAGTAAAGAAAATAGAAAAAAAAAGAAGAAGATGAAATATTTTTAATTACCGGCTTTTATTTAATTAGGGTGCGACTTAATTGGAAAGCATTTATGCAAATAAGAGAGAAGAAAAAAAAAATATTTATAGCAACTTGTAAACTGCAAGAAAAAGAAAAAGAAAAAAAAAACGAATAGAAGAATACCAACAACAACAAATAAATAAAAACTATTAAAAAAGGAAGAAATAAAAGGAAAAAATTAACAAGAGGTAAATGAGAGCTTTCGTTTTTTTTTTCTTTTATTCCATTTTCCTTTATAAAATTCACAAGTAGACAGAAAAGTAGATTAAGGTAGAATTGATAAAGAAGGAAGGGTGTTTTAACTCCTCTTATTTCTCATCCTCCTCTTTTCTTCTTATTCTGCTCTTCAAATGTAATTACTTTGAGAAAATGACTCGGTGCGCGATGGTAATTTAAATTTTTTTTTTCCATTTCCGCTTTTTTTTTTTTTTGTGAAGTAAAAAAATGGCAGACATGATACGCCATTTTATTTTTATTTTTTTTTGTCTCCCTCAATTTTCTTTACTTTACTTTTTTCTCTTCTTTTTTTTTTACTTGCTTGCTTGTTCTGTACTTTAAATGTTTCCTTTATATACATTTACATTTACATTATATACTTATAACATCTATTCACTTCGTTCAACGTTCTTCTTCTACTTCTTCTTAATACAAAAACTAAACTATATATATTTATACATATATCGTTAATAGAGATAAAAGGATATAAAAGGAAGGTTGAATGTCTCACTTATATTATATTATAACCAATTCACATAATGAAACTTTAGTTAGCATGTTCATCACTTTATCATTCACTTAAATTCATTTGTCGTCTTTGTGTTTAAGTTTATATCCCTTTTAAAAGAAGGTGAAAAGATGGGTTGATTTTAGTCTGTTTATTAAAGTATGAGAGTTTTTGAATGTTTAAAATTTTATTTGGTATGAGTATACATTTTATAACATCTTAGCAAATTAACACCCACAAAATCCTTAAGGCATGTATAAGGTATTTTGTTGAGTTTAGTCTGCATAATATATAATAATTTTTGTTTTATTTTGTTTTGTTTAATTTCAAAAAGTATATTGTATAAATTTTGGTTTAAACGTAAAATTATATATAGTATAAAATATACGCGTTTTGTTTATACGCGGTTTTATTATGATGATACGACAGAATTTTATTATTATTTATTTATATGGAATTAAAATCATAAGAAATATTTTCACTTAATACTTTGCTAAATAAACATTTTTATATTTTTATATAAGACGACGATACATATTTATAATTAGTTAGATTTACAATTTAAGTTGAATATCAGGTTACACCTTATATTCTATATTAGACGTTGAAAATTGATCCAAAATATTATCAACCGTAGAGAATTTTTTATGAAATAATCGTACCATTAACTATTTAGTCATGCTTCATATAAAAGCTCAGTAAATCAGTAAGTTAAGTGCGCATGCGAAATGATGTGTTTTATTGTTTATTGTTTTTTTTTAGGTTTTTAAAAAACAATAACAATAACCATTAAATGTTCCGGTTCTTAAAACTAAAGTTATCATTTAATCGTTATGTAACTTCCGTTTCTATTATACATTAAAATTTTCTTTGCTTCTTGTCATTTATTAATAAACTTCAACAACAAAAGGTTACCTATAGTATCCTATACATTGGTTACATTGGTATATAAAGGGGTTTGAGAGAGAGAAAGAGAGGGAGACAAAAACAAAAGTTAAATGTAGGTAAAAAGAGTGAGAGCGGAAGATAATATTTATTATTATTACCTTTAAAACTAACTTCAATCAAGTGAAATCTAAACATATAATATTATACCCTATGTGTATTTATATAAAGTATACATACTTATTTAAGGTAATGTTAATCAAGATAATCTAATTTACCTTCTCAGACAGAAAATTTTATCCTTTTATATATATATGTGTGTGTGTGTATGTGTATTTAAATACGTATGTTTGAATGTGTGTGTGTGAGTTTTTTTATATACATAATATCATCATATTATATATTTATATTTATATAATCTAAAACCCAAAAACATTTAAATATAAATAGAAAATCCTTTTTAATATATCTCGCTTTTTCTTTCTCTTTCTCACTCTCTGTCACTGTCATAATTTCTCTTATGTTGGTATATCACTTTCTATCTTTCTCTCTTTTATGATTATTACAAAGAAAGAAAATTCTTTTGTTGTTGCTTTGATAATAATATATTCTATCCGTTCTATGTCATTAGACTAAATAACTTAAAGGGAGTATGGGTAATGGGGTGGTTTAAGAGGGTAATGGTAAATCGTATCGTGGTGGTGATGGTGGTAATGGTTGATGGTGTTTTTCTCTCTAATATTATTTCTTCTGGTCGTTGTTGTTGTTGTTGTTATTATTATTTAAAAGGGTGACTGATGATTGTATTGGAGAATTAACACGATATTGTGGGTATTATTATTTACACATTTTGTTTTCATTTTATCTGTCGTATGAGAATTGTGATTTTGTCAATTTTAGATTTATCGAGTTGATATTATATGTGTGGTCACGTGACATCACCTCTGTCCTTTTTTGTTTGTGTGTTAAAAAAAAAACATGTTTTTATTTTCAACAAATCGACCAACTAATCGAAATATGAGGGTGACAGAGATTTCAAGTTTTTTTTTTACCAGGACCTACTTCGACCGTCCGATTATAAAATAAAATACAAACTATAAATATTCGACTCATAATAAATGTCCAAAATGATTTTTACGACATTTCATTTTTGAGTGGCATTTTTTAATCAATAAATTAATTGAGTGTTTTCGGAAGAAGACGACAACATATACAAAAACAAATTAAAGTCGATAAAAATTAGATGTTCAGTGTCTTCTTTTCCAAGAATTAAAATGAATTAAAAAAAAAATCTTACCAACATTTCAGTCTTTGTGAATTGTGTATTATAGAAACTCGTACATACCTGAAATAATAAGAGAAAAAAAAAAGATTAATTTACAAGAAAACTCATTAAAAAATAAATATAAAATTATTTTTAATAGAAAAACAGAAAAAATTTGAACCAAAATAAAAACAACAACCAAAAAAAAAACATCAAAATTCTTTTGATCTTTCCGAGGAGAGTGGATGGAGAAAACAGTAAAAAATAAAAATCGCCATAAAATGCGTCCTGTTCATAATTATAGATAGGAATGAGTTTCTTTACAATTCCCCCAACCCCTTTCACCCACGATTGCTATTCTCAGAATAAAACAAAAATTCGGCAATATTTAAAAGAATAAAAAATATTGTAAAATTTGCCATTTAGAAGTCAGTGGAGATGTGATGTGAGATGAGAAATAAAATAAACAAATCAATAGATTTAAAATGGAAAGGGATTTTTTTTTTTGTTTCGCATGAAATGAAGGATAAGAAGGATGAGATGAGGATGTAGTGTAGATAGAAGAAGATGAAGAGTCTGTAGAGAGATATATAATATATTAAATACAGTATAGAATGTGACGGGTTAAGTGTGTTTCAAAATTGTATGTCTTCCTTTTTATATATCGGCTTCTTTTTTTTTTTTGTCAATGTATTTATGTACGTCGAGACACGATAAAATTTGTTTTCTCTGTTTATTTTTATAGATCGTGACAATTAAATGGCAATAATCTAAATTCAACAACAAAAAAATAATATAAATAAATACAAGAAATAAACTAAATCAAAGGTTTTCAACCTCCTCATCAAGTATAGAGATCACATTTATTAAATAACTTTGGCATTTAGTCAAGTTCACAATCATCGATCTAGAAAAATAAAATATATAAAATACTGAATAAACAACAACAACAACAAGAAGCAACAAACTACATAATAACAGATCATTAAATAATATAATGTTATGTTGTCTCTTATGGTTCAACTAAATTATATCAACGAACAACAAAAAAAAACAAAACTAACTAACTAACCCAACTGAGATGATCGAAAAGAATTTTCCTTTACGTCTTTTTTTTCTTTCCTTTATAATTTTTTTTTCTTTGAAAGCCGATTAGAATTCAACCAAAGAAAAATATTTTAAATAACAAAGATTCTTTTTTTGTTTTGTTTTTTTAAAGAATATAAAATATGCGCCAAAAAGGCAATTTGCCAACAAATATTTTTCAAATAAACAATTAACTAAAAGATATATCAAGTAAGAATAAAAAAACAAAACACAAGAAAACAAGAAAAAAAAAAAGAAAGAAGAAGAAGAACGATCATGTCTTAAGTCTTTTTCATTTATATTTTATTATATATAATTTTGTATTTATGGTCGCAATCGTCATCAACCGAGGCCAAAAATAATAACAAAATAAAAAGAAAAAAAATTTAAATAAAATAAATTATAGGATTGAATAAATAGAATTTTTTTTTATTTTTAGATTTTCTTTTCTAGCAAAAAAAAAAAAAAAAAACAAAAAAGTTAAAAAACAAAAATAAAATATAAATCTATTTTCATTTGAAAAAAAAAACAAAAAAGAAGAAAAACAAAATACAAAACTAAAATAAAAATATTTAAATTACAAGACACAAACAGTTCAAATTCTTTTTTTTATAGGTGTCGTGTATGTGTGTTTTTGTAAGATGTGTGATCGAGAATAACTAATTACCCAGGTCATAACATATGTTATCGTCAAATCAACAAAAAAAAAAATCTATGCCAACATTTTATATAATCATTCGCAAAATAATGAATAAATAAATAATTATAGAAAATAAAATGTAAATTTTTTTAACACAACATACACAAACAAACAGGGCAACCGGCAACAAGAAGAAGGAAATGATGAAATGGAAAATCTTCTCATTTATTAATTGGTAAACTTTTTTTAAAAAGGGAAATTTTTCATGTCAAATTTATTTTCAGTATAGAAAATTCACAGGACCGATTTTTATTTGGTTTGTTTATCTTATCTTTAATCGGGTATATTTTCTGTTCAATAACAATTCATTTTCTTCGGTTAATTTAATCTGGAATATGCTTGGGGTAAATACTAAATGATCATTTATTAGAATCATGAAACTGTTAGTCCAGCCAGAGGGATTAACGATTGAAAACATTTCACTTCATGGTATGCGCATTGATTGGCGAGGTTTGACTGTGAGTGTAAATATCTCTATGTATTGATTCCAATAATAGGTTTTATCATTGATCCTTATGTTCTCATAATCTCAATCCACAAAAGAAATATTTGCTAAGTAAAAAGCAATATTTTTTGTGTTTCTCTCTTGAGAAACATTATTTTTTGTACCTACACAATTTAAATCATTTACCAAGAAGATTAACTAAAGGGCCCTGAAGCTACATATAAATTCAATAAATACATCTCTGATTATATCCTCCTATAAATCGCCTACACAAAAGTGTACACCATACACACACACGCACATGTAAGGAGAAAAAAAGTAGAAGAGAGAAAAAAAAATACCCACAAAGATAAATTAGAATCCGTTCCGGTCCATTAATATCTAACTAAAACACAAAATATTATGCCTTTTGATCGATGTCATGTCGAAAAGAAAATCCAATATAAAGAAAATATAGGAAGATGTTGTTAACAAACAAGAAAACGATGAAGAAAAAAAAAAGAAAAAGAAAAAAAGATGAAGAAAAAAGAAAATGTGTGTTGGTTGAGATGTGTATATTTTCGTGTTAAAATATTTAAGAAAACCACAAAAAAAAAAAAAACAAAACAGAAAAAATGAAAATATTTTTCATTTTTATTTGATCTTCTTAAATTATAGAGTAAATTTTTTTTTATATATAGATATATATTTTGTGCTAAGTCAAGAGAAGAAGAAGAAAAAAAAATACTTAATCTCTCCCTTCTCTTATGAACGCAAAAATAAATAAACAAAATAACTTGGCTTAAGTCAACGTTAAAAATGTAAAATGAAATATATTTTGTGTATAATAGAAATTTTTTATTGAGTAAATCTGTTCATATAATATAATTCAGTGACAGCTGTAATCTATAGTTTTTTTTTTCTTACAGAGATGACAGCGACCATGACAGAGAGTGTGGAGAGGAGAGTTAAAAGTAAAAAAAAAATTATTACAGACAAAAAAAAAATTAAAATGGTTGACGTCTTCCGTTAACGCCTGATGAAATATATTCTTTTTTTTCTATTCCTAAAAACCTCAAAATCCAAGAATAATATGGAATAGACATTGGGAGTTGTTATATTTAGACAGACTTTATCTAGAATAGGAACTTCGCAGATACTCGATATAAATCATTCCTTGGACTTTTTTAAACTTCTAAGCTATTTGTGGTAAAGTGTAGAAAATAGGATCGATTACAACGTAATACAAGAAGTAGTGGATCTCGTTTAATCGACCATCCTAAAGCCAAGTACAATCACATTAAAAATTCAAAACTCATCATTATGCATTATATTATTAGGCTTAAGTGTTCCTCCTATCTTGAAATTTTGATTCAAAAGAAGTGACGATTAAATTGCTTCCAAAATGAACTGTAACATCATTAACGAAGCATCTCATCCATCATAAAAGTATGAACAAAAAAAAACTTATTATTATTATTATATTCTTAAATGATCCTTATGTTTATTTGTAACAATGCGTAAAGATGAATCTGTCGGCTATGATTTCCCGTATAGTCGTCTTCATCTTCATCTTTCTTTCTGGTTTTTTTTATTTATTTATTTTTTTTCTTTATTTTTGATGTACGCTTTTTTTATGTGTGCGCACGCGGCGGCGGCGTTTGGCTACATTTTTATTGAGCATTAAATTTTCTTAACACAAGAAAGAAAGAAGAAGACGAAGAAATAATGTGAAAAAATAAAATAACAAATTCGTCGTTTCATACAAAATATAATATAATAAGCTTATTTATTTTGGATGTCTGAGAAGATGCCAAAATATATTTGTTTAAAGAAAAATTGATGTTGTTGTTGTTGTTTTTTCTTTTGCTTAATCCTCAACGTCATTTTTTTCTCCTTCTTTTTCTTCGTCTTATGTGATTTATTAAAAGTAACATTAACTCTTGTTTCTTTATATTTTTTGAGTCTTCATCTTAATCATCATCATCACCATATTCATCATCTTAATAATGATCATCATCAAGATTTTATTTTAAGAGAAAAGAACATCAACAAACGCTCTGATGGATTTAGTCGTGTCAAGTTAATTTTGTATTTTTTTTGTTCTTTCTTATTTCGTTTTCTTTTAATTTTTCTTCTTTTATACAAATTTGTGATAATTTGTTGTTATTCCTTAGCTGTTGTAATTATTATTGTTAATTGTTGTTGTTTATTATATCTTCTTGAGAAGTCGTTTTGGCTGACCGTTTATCATGATTATTTTGTCTAATTATATGTCACTAAATTTATAGTCTGTCAGAGGTTGGGTTTGTTTCGTTTATTTACACAATTTTTTTGTTTTTGCTATTTATTTGTTGTCTTTCTTTAATTTTTTATTTTCTTAAAGAAATTAACAAAAAAAAAAAAAAACAAACTTGTGTTTCAATATTTTTCTTCTCTGCTCGTTTCTGTCAAATTATTTGTGTTGGCTCAGCATTATTTTTTTTTCTGTTCTTTTCTTTAAAAAAAATTAAATTGAAGACATAAATAATACACACACATACACACACATTGGTTCTCAGAACATGAATTATAATAATGTGAATGATTTTAACATTTTGGTCAAGCAACAGAAGATAAAAAAAAACGTATAATTAATTTAATCCCAAGATAAAAAAAAAAGAAAAGAAAACAAAAAATCGCCAATCTGACAAAAAGGAATTTATGTTTTTTTTTTTTTTTGTTTAAAACCAAAGAAACACAATTTTTTAATGACAACAAGAAGATGAACAGAAAAAAAAATGAAAAAAATGAAAGAAAGAAAAAAAAAAAAAACAGACACAAAAAACACACAGAACACAAATTAATAGTCTATCGTTTTTTATTTGTCGCATTTAAATTTATTATTAATGTATTTAAATATTAATTTTTCTTGTTGAATAAATAAATAATAAAAAAAAAAAAACAAGAAGAAGATGAAAAAGTTAAATCTGTTGGAAAAGACGAACGAAGCGGGGGAAGGAGAGAGAGAGAGAGAGAAAAGATAAAAAAAGATCAAACGATTTTAATTTTTAACGATCTTATAAAAAAAAAAACTATCAACTTAAGAAAAACGAGAAAAAAAAAAAGAGAAATCATGTTGTGTCACGTTCCACATACAAACACACACTGCCTCTAAACACACATAAGGAAACCTTCAAATAAAAATTTATTATTTATATTTCTTAATTAGAATGTTAATCGGTTTCAATTTTTGTTTTTTTCTTCTTGTTGTTTTAACATTTTCTTCTTCTTCTTCTTCTTCTTCATCATTTCTTGATATGTCTTTAAAGTTTAAATAAATGATATAATAATTAAATCGTGTATATATGCATAGGAAAAAAAAAAACAAAACTAAAGATGACAGCCGAACTGTGAGAGGATAGTGGTGGTAGGGAGGTACCAGACACAGAACAAAAAAAAAACAAGAGAGAATCAATTTATTGATTAAGAGAAGAACAAAAAATAAATAAATAAAATAAAATAAAAAAAATAAGGCAGCGACATTCTTATTTAAATAATAAGAAATATTTGACATTTTTATGATCTTAAAAGCATCAATAATAATCAGATAAAATAAATACATAATAGATGATCAGCATGATGAACGGCATGGGTGTTTAATTAATATGGACCATTAACAGAAAAAGATAGATAGAGGAGAGTAGAAGGAGGAGGAAGAGGAAGATAGTCGATGATGTATGTAATAAATATAAAATAGAAAATTTAACCAGGAATTTCGTTTTGAGAAAAAAAAAAAAAAAAATAAAACAGAAATTGTTTATTTTTCTTTTTTGAAATAAATTGTTTGGCATCCAACAACAACAACGAAAACAAAAATGTAAAAAGAAAAGCTACACGACTAAATTAATTTAAGATTTATAGAAGTTGTATTTATGTCTCAACTTGTCTTGTTTGTTATTTCGTTTGATGCTAAAAAGTGAATTACTTAAATAATTGAGATTTGTTAAATTTCTTAAATTTACAACAAAAAAAAAAACAACAACAACAACATTAACAAAAACAACAAAATTATCAGAATTCAACAACAAATGAGTATGTTCTATTTTCTCTTGTCTTGTCTAGTCTAGTCTAATCTTACTTCATTCTTTATTAATCAAAAAAAAAAAAATTTTTTTGTTATTTTGTCATTTTGAAGAAAATTTAATAATCTGATTTTCATCTTTAATCTACATAAATTTTTTTTCTTTTAAAAAAGAAAATGTGTAAAATGAAGAAAAAGAGAAACATATTTTTTTTTAGTCGTTGTCACTAAATTATAATAATAATAATAATATAAACCGAAAAATGTCAAAAATATAACTTTTTTTTTTCTTAACTCAAACTCTAAAAAAATTTTCTATCTTTTATTCAAATGTAGAAGAAGTGAAAAAAGAATAAGAAGAATCAAGCTAATTTTTATCCATCAAATTTACCCTCAACAAAAATTCCATTTACATCACATTTATCTCCATCTTAAATATCAAAAAAAAGAAAAAAAAATACAAATTCCGTCATATAGAATAAAATCGAGATAGACGCATATAAAGACACCAACCACCCCAGCACAATTCCTTACTAAACATCAGACGACGACTATAGGGGTAGAGAGAATGGTGAAAAAAAAAAACGGAATTGAAGGCAAATTTTTTCTTTTCTTCTTTTTTGCTTTTTATTGTAAGGGGGATAATTTTGAGGAAGGCAAAAAAAAAAAATAAATAAAATTGGTAGAAACAAGATCCAAATGTGCCGTTTCAAAAGATATAAATTTCCATTAGAAATGCAAATTTGTTCATCCCTCATACTTCCAAAAAAAATCATACCTCTGAATGTGTGTGTGTGTAAATTTTAACAGCGGTACAGTAGGCAAGCAGAAGCATCATCCAAACCCTTATAAATTATTCCCTTTTTTTTTATTTCTTTCTTTCTTGTGAATATTTTTCATTTCTTTTATGAGCCTAGGCTCTTTTTATATAGTTTTTTTTTTGCTTCTGAAGATTAAATTCTGAACGTAACATTATATTAATATCTCACACCTTATACGTTGCCTACACTTTTGTTTTCGAAATATGAAGTACTTAACACTTATGTAAGATACATAAGAATTATTAAATCTATTGAAGAGTGTCACCAATATTTGTTTCCTATTTAAATTAATTTAAGAGTGAAGTGAATGTGACAAATAATTTACAAAAAAAAAAAAAACAAAAGTTTACAAGTAAGATTTAACAATAACAACAACAAGAACAGTTGTCGTAAATTGAATTCAAGTAGTCTAATGACGTTGACATTACAATAAAACTTAAACAGAGGAAATAATAACATTTATTGAAATGAAACTCTTAGAAAACTTAAACAATACTAATATTCATGTGTGTGTGTGTGTGTGTGTAAATTATGTGTGTATATGAATTGATTTATTAATCACACGACAAACGACAAAAACAATTAAGTAAATTACATTTTATAATTTATAATAAAGATAACTAATGATGAGTGTAATTATGTACACACACACACACCTGTTTGATTATAAAAACAAATTAATTGCCCATTTAAATTACAATAAAAAAAAATTCTTTCTTGTTAGAAATATTAATGATTTATAATTTTTATGCAAAAGAAAAACTATAATTAATTCATTAAATACTTTAACCTTTATATATTGACCAATTAATATTATTGATTTCTGACAATGGTAAAGATTCTATAAAAAAATCAATTGTATTTTTGGAAAGTTGAATTAGTTGTAATTCTATGCGTGACTACAACGGATACAATGAATAATATTAGAAAAAAAAGAACTTCAATCGTATAATTAATATTCTAAGTTTGCAATAATTCAATCTATTGATTGAGAAATGAAAATATAAAATTCTATAAAGGCGAGAGAGAGAGAGAGAAAGAAGAACGCTACAAGAAAAGTTAATATAATAGCCAAAAGGAAAAATACTCATTCCTTAAACAAATTATGAAATACGAGATGATTCCATCTTTTGTAGTAAAGAAAATGTCTGAAAAAAAAAATTTAAATAAAATGAAAAGAGAGAAAGAAAAAAAAAATTGTAAAATTTCTTGTATTAATTTTATATATCTTAAATCATTTGAGTAGGGTTATCAAATTAATATGTACAAATATAGCGGATTTTGTATTTATCTTAATTTAACATAAAAAAAAAAAATGAGTAAAATACCAATAAAGAAAAAGAAAAAAAATAAAAAGACGGAATTAAATTTAATCTTATTCAAAAGGAGATAAATTTTTTAAGAAGAAGAAAAGAACCACTCAAAGCCGTTTGAATTGTATTATTGTATTATCTATTGCGAATTGCGATCTATTGTTGTCTTTTTTATCTTCACAGAAAAAAAAAATGTACAAAGAGAAAAAAAATGTATAAAGAAGAAGAATATTGAGATTTAAAAGATTTAAGCAAAACAAAAAAAAAAAAAAATAATAAGAAACAAAAAACGATCGAAGAGAAAAATTGAAGTTTAAAGTGAGAATATTTTAATAAAAATCACTTTTGATCGAATGAATTTTTGATTTTGATTTTTTTTTTAAATCAAAAGATAAAAATGTTTTTTTTCTCTGATCCAAACAAAACAACAAAAATAATAATAAGATTTAAAAAAAAAGAGGAATTTTGTTGGTTGGTGTTGTTGTTTTTGTTTATTTCTTCTCTTTTATAGATTTACCGAATTGAGAATATAAATATTATTATTTTCTGACACTGAACAAAAAAGAAACAGGAATATATTACAATATTTTATTTTATTTTGGTAAAAGAGAAAATAATTGTGTTCATGACAATTTATGTGTGTGTGTGTTCTGCACTTTATAAATAGTCAAATTAGTTCTGTCATTTCTTAGAGAAATAAAATTCAAAACAGCAAAAGAGAAAAAAAAAAAAAAAGAATAATAGTCAAGAATAAAGTATTCAAATCACATATTTCTAATCAATATGCTACGATCGAAGTCAACACATATCAACGAATAATATATAAAAAGTCAAAAAAAAATAAAAAAAACAGAATTTTGAATTTACAACAATTTAATTCAAGAGTGGAATTTTCTTCGTTTTTTTTTTTTCCTTTTTCATCCTTCTTCTTTTATAGTTTTCTTTTTCTTCTTCTTTTTGTTTCGTCTTTCCTCATGCCTTATTTTATATTCATTGCATGTTTATCTCATACATTTTCCCTTTCGATAAATGTCAATTACTTTACCAAATGGTCTGTTTTTGAAACGCATACTGTCGTGCATACAAAAAATAAATTTTAAATATTGTGGTGATGATGACGACAGACAACAAAACAATAACAATAACAACAACAACAAAAACAAAAAGACATCGACAACGACAAAAGACAACTTATGAGCGTGACAATAATCGATTAATATTTTATTCTAAGACTGTAGTTCTGTCTTTTTGAATTATCATATTCATACATACCATCATCACCCCCCTTCCACAATTTTCAACAAAAAAAAAAAAAAAAGTTGTATTTTTATGTACGTACATCGATTGTGCTCAAAAACGGAAGAGGAAAAAAAAAATAAATGTATTAAGTACAAAATATTACATTTTAATCAGAGATAATTTTTTGACATTAAGTTTAACAAAGAATATTAAATTGTATAAATTTTTAAGATGCGGGAATTAAACAGAACAAAAAAAAAACAAAAAAAAAAACGGGGAAATCTTAATAATAAATAATCAAAATCGCGGATGAGATTAAAATTAATGATCTTTTAATATAATCATCTTTTTTTTTTTTTCTTCTCTCTTCTTATTAAAGATTGTTAATTAATTGGATTAATTAATATTTTCATTTCTTTTTTATTTCTTTCACTCTCTATCTATCTCATTCCCTCTCACACTCATTTGTTAATTAAGTTATTGACATTTTTTTCTTCTTCTTCTTCTTCTGAAGGTTGTCATCATTTTATTATAATTAACAGAAGAAGAAAAAAATAAATAAATAAAAACAGTAAATTTTGATTTACAGAAAAATAAAATGAGAAAAAAAAAACGAAGAAGAAAATAAATAAAAGAAGACAGAGAAGCGGATCAACATAAAATATATTTTCATTAATTTCTCATAAATAATAAAAAGAAGACACAAAAAAAAAGAAAAAATGAGAGAGAAGAAAAATTTATACTTTCAATAATAATAAATAAATTTTAATTACAACAAAAAATCATGTCCAATTTATCTTATTTATAAAAAAAAAAAAGAAGACAAAGAAGAAGAAGAAAAAAAGTTACGACAAAAACAAAAAGTTTGAATGAAAAAGAAAAAAAAACATAAAATGAAAGAAACAGAAAGACACAACAAGAACAACAACAAAATTCAACACCCAATTTTTTTACATTTTCTTTTTTTTTGTAAATTAAATACAAAACTGAAAGACTCAATTTTGATCTTAATCCAATAAAAATTTCAGTGAAACAAAAAAAATAAACAAACATTAAACTTGGCATGTAATGAAATATAACAATAACAGCAACAACAAGGTAGGTAACAAAAAAATAAGTACCGAACTAAAATACAATACTAACTACAATAACTACAGCGATCATGCATGCCAAGCGTTGTTTTTTTTTTCTTTCTTATTTAATTTTAGACGAGTTGAAAGGAACAAAATAAAAATATGAAAAAATAAACACAAGAATCCCAGTTTTTGATTGTATTTGATATTTCATTAAATATGTCTCGTTCAATGGAAAAACTTGTTTATCTTGTCTCTTTTATACATTTGATTTGTAGTGAAATTCTCATATCTTGTGTATATTTATTATTTGTGGATTTGTTCAAAAAGAAACTATAAAGAGATTGTGTGTTTTTTTTTTCTTTCTTTTTCTTACTTACTTTTTTTCTTCTTTCTTTCTTTATTACATTCTTTAGTTGGTCGTGGCTGGTTATTTTTTATTTTTTTTTTTTCTGTTTTTTGTTCGATTTTGTATTTCGTTCAGGTTCATTGAATTGGTTTCAAAATACACTAAATAACAATTTAAACGATTCAATGTATTTTGTTGTTTTTCTTTTTGTGTCGATTTTTATTTTACAATCAAAATGAGATGAATAAAAAAGAGAATAATACACCAACAAAAAAAAAGTATACAGTGACAATCACATACAACAACTAAATATATAAAAAATAAAAAAAAAAACAAGAGAAAAAGAACAAATACCAACCGCAACAAACTTGAAAATTAAATGACAGTTCTACATCGGTGATTTTTTAGTTTAAAGTTTTATATTTTTTTTTTTCTTTTATGTCTTACGGATCAGAAGAGAAGGTTTAATCGTGTTATTTGATTATAGAAGGTAATTTTACGCAAAGAAATAACAAAAATATTTCTTAACAAAAAAAAAAAAAAACGAAACGATAAATGAAAAATTATACACACAGTTGAAGTAACAGAAACATTTTGAGAAACATTATTTCTTATAGAATAAAATAAAATTAAACAAAAAAAAAAAAATAAAAAAAGTAAATAAAATGGAGAATAACAAAGAGAAAAAAAAGACGAAGATCTTCTTTTGTATCCATTACCTTTTAAACAAGAAACTGATGTAGATTATTTTATTTAGATAAGAAAAAAAATGTTCATGTTTAGTTTAAAGATTTATGTAGTTATTTATTCAAGTAATTTTGCTACACTACAATTATCGTGTACAATGAATTAATCGAACAAAATAAATAAATAAAAGAAAAAAGAAAAAAGAAAAGAAAAAAAAAAAAGTGGAAATAACAAATTCTCTTATTTGTTTACTTTATTGACGATCAACCGCTATTAAAACATACATAAGATTTATTTTAATAATAAATAATAATATTATCATAATCATTAGATTTATAAGATAAACATTGTTAAGTGATTAACAAACGTACAACAATTGAAAATTTACATGACTGGAATTGTCAGATAAGAAGGAAAATGAGAAATTTATAGATAAAATACAATCGCTATACTTTTATTACGTAAAAATAAGGAAATAACAAATATTTCTATTAATTCATCAAATCAATGTAAAAAACTAAAGAATTTATTCATCTGTAAACTTTTCCTTTGCAAAACATATTTTTATTGTAACAACAAATATGTACCGGGAAAATGTCAAAACACGATTAATCGATTATCGATTTTTATTTAGTATGAAATTTAATTAATGCTATTTCCATACTAGATTTTCATTTCAATGGTCTCAACTCTTTTCACTCTTTCCTTTTTATTCCATTCCTTTATTTACCTTTATCTTATTTTTATTTATTTTTCTCACATTAAAAAATAAAACGAATTAGAAAAAAAAAAAGAAAAAGAAAACAAAAAAAAAAAAAAAATAAAATAAAATAAAATAAATCAAACAACTGAAAAACAAAATCGTATTCAATTAACATTTTGACGGGAATGACTCCATGCGGCGATATTTGAAATTAAATAACATTAATTGATTGATTCATGTTTAATTTTATAAAGATATTTTTATTATTATTATTATTGTATAATTTTTTTTTTCTCTTGTCGTTCTTAATGTTGTTGTTGTTGTTGGTTTATTTGTTGTCTTATAATGGAAAAAGAAAAAGGAAAAAAAAAACATAATAAAATAACAACAACACAAAAGCCTAACAATAAAAAACCATAAGACGAATAATAATAATAATAATAATAATAATAATAATAATAAATATAAAATATAAGAAACTTATCTTTATTTTTTATTGATATTTATTTCTCTGTTGTGTGTTCGTGGTTTTGTATATAAATTGTAAATTAACGCTCGATTTACTCTTTGTAAAAAAAAAAAAAAAAAAACAGAATGAAAGAAAGAAAGAAAGAAAAGAGAAGAAAAAAAAAACTCTACCATTTTGAATTTTTGAATTTTTTTTTTTATACTTTAATGCTTTTTATTTCTTTCTTATAAAATATACGTAAGTCTGTTTGTTGTTTTGTTGTTGTTCTGTTAAATATATTTTTACAGAAAAAGTCGCAAAAGATCAAGTCGCAACAACAAGAAAAATGAAAAAGGAAAAAAAAAAACGGAATATTTACATGAACAAGAACAACAACTACAATCAAATTTATAGAAGAAAAAAAAAAAAAAGGAAAAAACAGCAAAAACAAAAAAAAAACCATATTAAGAAAAGACAAAACGCAAAAAAAAAAAAAACATACACAAAAAGTTTTCTATAGAAAATTCTGTACATTCTTAGAATGAATGGATATGAAATGAATTACATTATTATTTTTGACTTGACTGAATTCGAAGAAGAGATCAGTGTGCAGAAAGGAATACAAAATAAGAACAGTAACTTGGTGAGTGTGAGATGATAAGATATACGTTTAGTTAAAAGAAAAAGTTAAGGAATTGAATTTTGATTATTTTAAGAAAATGATTAAATCAATTTTCTTGGTATTAATTTTGATATTATTTAATATTCTTCTCATTAAGAAAACAAAAACAAATAATTAAAATATTTTTGATTTATGAATAAAACATATTTTCAATTTTCCCAACAAATTTCCTTATATAAAATATTTTATTCATATTTATCAAATCAAAATTTCGTTAGTTTTATAAGAATTAGAATTCATAAATACAATAATTTTATCTGGTTATATAATCTCAATTTTATCCCTGTACGCCGCCCCAACAAAAAAAAACCCCCAAACCAACAAAGAATATAATAACAACTTCTTCTTCAAATCGTAATCCAAAATAATCTAGTACTGCATCAATATGTAAACCGTAAACCTCCGTTTTGTTAGAACAATAACATATAAATAACAACAACAAAAATACAACACACACACATATATGGTCATAATATATTCGACCATATGTCGCAACAGAGAATACAAAATCATAGGGTGGATGATCAACCCATTCAATTTTTTTTATTCCTGATTTTACTTTTTATTATTATGTCTGGAAATTATTACTACTTTTTTGTGTGTGTGTGTTGGTATCCATAAAACTACAGTAGTTATCTTTTATAAAGAAACACTAAATTCAGAATTATCCACACACAATCCTGAACCCTATACTGTTGTCTGCCCATAATATTTTATATCCTTAAAAAACAAACATTTTCTTTTGTCTTTTTTTTTGCCGAGTTTCATATCCCTGACTTAACGTTATTTTATTTTATTATAAAAATAAAATATATTATATAGGAGAAGAAGCGAGAGCAACAAAATCAGATAATTCTGGTATTTCCCACAAATATACTCCTAGCTTATGTAAACAATATCATCACTAAGCTGGGAAAGCTTACAAAATCATTGAAGCTTACATTTAGTTTTTTTTCCTTTCTTTCTTTTACAATATTTTTTTTTCGTTTTTTTTTTCTTTTCAGAGAAAACCTTCTTTTTTTTGAGCTTTAACTACCTGCATTAATGTGTGTGTTTTGTGCTGTGTGTGTGTGTGTACATCCCCACGAAAGGAGTATGCGCTCTTTTGTCTTGATTTGGTTATATTATAAATATTTATATAAGAAACGAAAATAAATGAATTTGTTCTTTTTGTTGTTGTTGATCAGCATCAGAATAATGATGGATTAGCTTAATTCTTATTATCTTATTCGTTAACGTAAAGCTCTTACAACTCATTCGTCTAATCCGTGAATGTCAGTTTGAATGTGATATTAAATAGAAACATCAACATGATGAAATGAAAAAGGGAGTAAAAAACATGAATGCCAAAGAGTGAGAGGTAGTTAGGTTAGGTTATCAAGCATTAAAAAATGGGAAAGAGATATTTTTATATTTCTTCGTTTTTTTTTTCTCATTTTGATGATGTACAAAATAGTAGTCTAGTATAAGAATAAGAACCAGGAAAAAGTGATAAGCACAAAATCCGCTTTACTTCTTCTTTGTCATCCTGTGTAATGTGATGACAAGATTGTAACGGTGCTTATAATACAGCATCATACATGTTGTGTGTATGTGTATGTGTGCGTGAATGTATTCTGTGTGTGAGTTTTTTTTTTTTTATACAGAGCGACAGATAAAATACAATTTCTAATGGTATTTTTATTGTACATAACTTTCTCGTTCCTCTACTCACAAAATACAAGAGAAAAAAGAAAACATAGAAGAGAACTTTTTTTTTCTGGTTAGGGCTGTATTTGTAGCTTTATATTACTAGACAACTTTACAGAATACAACAAGAAGAAAAATAAGAGTAGAAAAGAAATCCAATGGGCGATATAGAATCGAGATCACCAAAGATATGACATGAATATATTTTTTTTCCCTTTTGCTTTTTTCTCTTGTAAAACATGAGAAAGGGTTGCCAGACAGATATGATGATGATGATAAGATATTGCAAGGGTTGTCAAGATAAATTATAGGGGACTTTTTTTTATCTTCTCTCTTCTTTTTTTTTTTTTTTTTAAAGAAGAAGAAGAAGAGAAATTTTTCAATTGTTAAAAAAGATTTATTATTGGATTTGTCAAAGTGAATAGGTTTTAAATCGATTCATTTTCGTTAACATCATAAGAAAATTGTGTCTTTTTGATTTGACATGTTTTTTTTTTTTTATTTATTTATTTCTTTTGTAATATTTTATTTTTTATAATTCAAAACCGCTTTGTCTTATTAATAATAATAAACATGAATATCATTTTACAAATTTACAAATAAAATTCATTCTGTCATTTTAAGTCGCCATATTTGATGAGTGAAAAAGGAAAGAGAATAAAATAAAATGTTTCTTTTATATAAAAATATTTCATTTCTGTTGATTACCTTACATGAAATGCATACAAAATTTTGTGGTTAGGGAATAAAATATGCATATTATATGAATGCATATCGTCATCAAACCAAAAAAAAAATATAGAGTCTGCAAAAAAAAAAGAAAACGACGAAAAATGTGCAAACGAATTACTTCTACGCGACTGAATGCATTTTAATATAAATGTGTTTTTTTATTTTCTTTACAAAAGGATACCTACGTGTGTGTGTGTGTTGCACTTTAGATGAAACCACTATATAATCTTTTAGCACTGAATGAATATTAAGAGAACAAAAAAGGAACAAAGGAACTCACACACACACTTAGATAGTTCGCGAAAAACTTGGTAGTTAAGTTTTTAGCGAACCATAAACAGTGAAATATCATCATCATTGAATTTGTGTTAATAAAACATGAACAAAAAAAAAAAAAATGAAAGATGAAAATAATGAGAAAACACAAAAAAAGAAAGAGACATAAACAATATTTCATTGTCATAAAATTCTCCTTATATATATTTTATTTAAGAATAAATTATGTCACGTGCTTTTCAGTTTTCATTTCAGTGTAGGGTATAAAAAAAAATTTTATTCTCTACACGCCATCTTGTAATAACTATTCATAAAAGTGTAGTATATAAATTTTTAGTAGTTTTATATATATAGAATTTTATTTGCATATAATATGTGTCAGACATATTGTATTTTCATAATTTACATACCCATTTAAATGTTGTGTTCTTTTCTATAACGTTTGTTCTATTAACTTGCAAATATAGTTTATTTTCTTTTTTTTTTGTTTTTATTTAAAACATAAATTTCATTACACCAAAGGGATGGGTGTAAAAAAAAAATGGTACAATTAGTGTAAGAGTTTCACTGTGAAATATTTTACGTTGCGCTACTGTTAGCAAAAATTGTTTGAAAAGAACACAACTAATATAAATATAAATGAAAAATAAAGTTAGTTTGTCATATTGTTGTTGTTATTATAAAAAAAAAACGGATTTAAATGGCTTTTATTCTTTTCATTCTTTTTAAAATGTAAAGAAAATGAATTATTATTATTATTATGATGAAGAGGAGGAGGAGTACAGAAGAACGAATGAAGAAGAAGGAGAAAAAGCAGAAGATGAATTTATTATAATAAAACATGAAAATTTCAACTAACTTTTATATAGAAATGAAAAGAAATGAAAAAAAAAAAAGACAGTAAATATATTTGTATGAATATACATTTTCTTCTTCGTTTACTGTTTTCATTATTTTTGTTCTTGGTTGGAAATTTACGTTTTAATTTTGCTGTTGTTGTTGTTGTTGTTTTGTTTTGTTTCGTTTTGTTTGTTGGTTTATTTTTAATGAAGATCATAAAAAACGATGTTTAGGTTAGTTTTTCAGATAATTTGTTTGCCAGAAAAACAGTAAATTAGCATATTATAGGAGTCATCACAAAGTGTGAACACATTTTATAGAGACAAACACATACAGCCATACATATTTCTATAAACAATTTTTATTTGTTCTCTGAATATTCTGTTTTATTTATTAAATAACAAAGAAAGAGAGAAAGAGTGAAAGAGATAAAAATAGAAATAGAGAAAGATAGAATATAGTTCATATATTTCACATTTGAAAATGTTAAATTAATTTAATTTATAGAGACAAATATCTTTTAAGTTAAAACCGTATAAATATTAAAATTAAACTTTCTCGCATGTGTATCTCTGTGGGTGTGTGGGTGGGTGTGTGTGTGTATATATATGTTTTTCTAAAGATCCGTTTATTTAATTTATAAATTATACTTAAGTATATTACTTTTATTTATACACGGAATACAATTTTGTATTCATATTTGTACAATTATTTATCAACATTATAGAAATAAAATGAAATGAAAAAATGAACAAAACGAAACAGAGAAGAAAAAGAAAAAAACTCATTAAAAGATTACATACTGGGAAAAAGACACACACACACATAATAATAATAATTATATAATTAGTTAAATAAAAGTATAAAAGTTCATTTAACTTAATTCTTTAATTTATATAATTTATACTTGAGTTTTGTCTTCATTTTATCAGCTTTTTTTTTTTGTTTTTTTTTTAAGTAGAATTAAAAATTTTGATTTATTTTATTTGTGTCAGTTTACTTAATTGTTCGTTTTAATTTATATATTTCACTGAAATATAATTCTCGTTTACTCAAAACATAAATAATAATTAAATTCAAAGAACTTTTTCATATCAAATAAAATATTTTATAAGAATTTTCCTCAAATGAATTTAAGAAAAACAAAAATTGTTGACTCATTGGAAAAATTTGTAATTTTTTTTAAAAATGAAATGTTACAAATTAGTTGGGAATTATTTAAAATTTCTTCGCTACGTGATTGCCATATTTGAAAGTGTTAAAGTCAAATTCATGATTAAATTTACTAATTAATTATTAAATGAAATGAAAAAGAGGAACCACCTTCATGTTATTTACTTTTATTGATGTCTGTGACCGGATCTCATTATAAAAAAAAAAAAAATCGATTTTAAATTCTAAAAAGAAAAAATGAAAAAAAAAAAGAAACAATTTTCTTCGAATTTAATAAATCAATTGTTCTTCTTTCTTCCATTTGTAAATAATAAGCAAACACACATAAGAAAAAAAAACACAGCACATACGTTATCCATTTAAGGTCACACAAGATTCAATAATAATAATAATATTATTCGTTTAATAAAATAAACTATAAGAATCCATTGATTTTAATCGTATCGATCAAAGAGATCAAGTAATGAATTATTGATGAATCAATTCATATGTCTATAAAGAGAAGATTTGTCACTCTGTACATTTTTTGAACACCAAGAATACTTGAACCAAGAAAAAATACCTCCCGTCATGATAAAAATTCCATGTCTCCTCGCTTCATTCTGTTTTTTTTTTCTTTTCTTCTTCTTCTTCTTTTTCGTTTTTGTTTTTCTTTATTGTCTTGAATTTTTTTTTTGTTTTTGCTTTCGTTCAAAACAAGAAAAACACAAGGGAAAAAAAAAGAAATTCAACAAAATCAACCAAAACCAAAACCGAAAACGAAAAAAATACCAAAACAAAAACCAGAACTTAACAGAGAATGTTTTTTTTGTGTCAAAAAATATTTTCATGTCTTGTCTTTAGACATATCTTACCGACATTTTCTTTTTTTCTCTCTTCTTGTTTTTCTTTTCTTTTTTTTCTATCATGGTGCGATGGTGATGGTGACTGACACAACATTAGGAAGAGAGGAAAAAAAAACATAAATAACAAAACAAGAAAAAAAATAGAAAGAAGAAAAATACGGAAAATGGAAAATACATTTCATAAATTCATTCTTCAAAAATTTCAAAAACAAAAAAAAAATAAAATAAATATTTTTTCAAGAAGGGAAAAATAAGAATTCCAACCGTATGACATTGACAACAAAACAGAAGAAGAAGGAGGAATCTAAATTCAGTTACCAACTCTTCAAATATAAAAATTCTGCTTCCAAATAAAAAAAAAAACAACACAAGAATTTCACTACCTAAAAGGAAGAAAAATAAAGGCCGTGACGTTAACACCAAACACAAACAATAACAATAACAACAACAACAACAATGTATATCAGTTGAGCGAATTTTCCAAGGATCTCGACCACAAAATCGTTTATTTTTTTTCTTCATCGCTTGAACACAAAAATTCAAACGTTAATATGGAATGTCTTCTTGTATTTCCATTTTTTTTTTCTTTTCGTTCATAAGGGAAGGACACAAAAGTGCTGAACAATACAAAAATACTTAATAAGTAAAGAAGAAGAAGAAGAAGAAGAAGAAGAAGAAGAAGAAGAAGAAGAAGAAGAAGAAGAAGAAGAAGAAGAAGAAGAAGAAGAAGAAGAAGAAGAAGAAGAAAAAATCTGATGTGTTATTCATGTGATCATTTCATTTTTGTTTTTGTTTTTTTTTAATGCTTCTGTTGTTGTTGTTGTTCATTTTCGGCAAAAACTTCTTTATGAAAAAGAAAACCGATATTTTTCCGTTGTGTTGTTTATTTTTTTTTTTCATTTTTAAAATATTTTATTATTGTATTTTCAAACGTATTACATTTTAATTCGTTGTGACACTCAAAGAATATTTAATTCTCATATTTTTTTTCTTCTTTTTCTTCTTCTGTTTCTTCGTTGTTTTTTTTCTTTCCTTCTTATATATTTATTTGATTTGGAAATAATTAAAATACCGTTATACGCGACGTGCAATGAAAATTAATGAAAATTTTTATATATATTTTTTTTTTCTACAACAATTTTTCAACAAACATAAAAGTTATGTATGTGTGTGTGTGTGAAAGTGTATGTGTGTATAAAGAAAAAATATGATCATGGATAGAGTGGATCAAGGGAGGAAGGAAAAAAGGGAGGTGAGTTTCGAAAGAAAAAGAAAAAAAAAACGAGAGAAATAATAAAAAAAAAAAGTTTAATCGTGACAGAAATATTTTATTTAGTCGTTTTTTTTTTTTCTTGAATAAAATGCGAAGAATTTATTAAATTTTTTTTCTTTTCTTACAACATTTTTAAATTTTAAATTTAACCGAGTCTATTCTGTCTTTATCGTGTATTTCAATTTTATATTTTGATTTTGTGTTGTACAAAAAAAAAAAAAAATAAAAACGCGCGTCAACCTTGTTACTTCTATTAATAGTGTCATTATTTAGTAACTGACAAACAATCGGTATCACGTGATACATTCTCTCAGAAAATTTGTTTTTGAAAAAAGAAAAAAAAAAAAAAACTAAAAAACAAAAACAAAAACATCAATCACATCGTCATGCTTATGCACATTTTAGTACTTTATTTTATTATACATATGTGCATGTCATCCAGATATCTGTCTATCTCCGTCTAATGTTTTTTTATTTTTTATATTTATTCCATGTTATTTTTATTTGTCCCTTTCACTTGCATTTTGTTTTCTATTTTTATTTCAGTCTTTTTGTGGTGTGTATTTTTTTTGTTACTTTTTATATTTTCAATTTCTAGTCAATTTAACATGACAAATTTGTGAAACACGATCCAAATGTTGTTTGTATTATTTGTTTGGTTTTTAGTTGAAAAAAAAAAATATGTCAACACAAATTTACACGTTACACACGAGGCACGTATTCATACATGTGCACAAATACCAATTCTCACACACACACACATACACATAAATACATTTTCAATTAGATGTTATTATTAAAATGTCACTTTTCTATAAGTAGATACGTGTGTATGTATGAATTTTATACAAAAATAAATACAACACAAACAAATAGTTCACAGAATAAAGTTCATACTAGTTTCTGTCTAGTATTTAGTAGTCAATACTCCATATTAAACTGATTTAAAATAACAACAATAATAAAATTCCCCTAACCAAAGGGGTCGTATTCGGTTACATTTAATAGTTTTATGTTCTTTTTTTCCCCTCTATTTCTCTTACTTCTCTTCTAAAACTTTCGAGTTTTTCTTCTTCTTTAAGATTACATTCTTTTTTTTAGTGCTTCAGGATAACACGTAATAAAAAATAATAACAACCAATAACAACAACAACGACAATAAACTAGAAACTAGAAAAAAAAAACAAAGAATCAGTAGCACGATAGAAAAATGAAGATAACCAAGAATCTCACCCCAATGTTGTCTTCTGTTGTGGCAAAAGTCTGTGTGTGTGTGTAAGTGAAAAATACATCAAAGGGAGTAAATTCTATTTTATCCCCCCATTTTCTTCTTCATCTATTTTTATTTCCCTTATAGAAAAGTTTTTATTTTCTGTAATAACGATTTCACAATATTTTCAATCGACAAGATGACGTTTAGGTATGAGCGAGTATCTGGGACCGTTTTCTTTCTATCAAAAGAGAAAGGGGGACTTATTTTTTTTTTTTTTTTTGTATTAAATCGTTTTTTATTATCGTATGGAAATCAACTTTTCATTCTTCCCCTATCAACATTTTTCCTTGCTCTTCTTACTTTTTTTTAACCCCTCTTGTCCCGCACTTCTCTCCTATACGTACTTATTATTATTTTTATTTTCATAAAATATATATTCACCCAAGTCGAGTGTTTAACATTCAAAAGTCTTATAGAATTCTTTTTTTCTTTATTTTTTTGCTTCTTCAAAAAAAAAAAAAAAAAAAAAACAAAAAAGAAAAAAAAAAAACGAAAAGAAAACTTGAGTCTTCTTTTCTATTCAATACGTCATGGGAACAGATTGAAGTGACTGACTGAAAGAAATATAAGGATGGAATGAGAATGAGAATATGATGATACTAAAGAAGAACAAGAAGAAGACGAAGAAGATCAAAAAAAAAAAATAAAGAAAAAGGGAAGTTTTTTTTATTGAATTTAGAATATTTGGATTGTCTAAGGTCGTCAACTTCTTACTATGGAACAAAAGAAAATTTGTAATATTCAAAATCCTTAACACACTAACAGAGAGATAAAGAAAAATGAAAATAAAAAATATAAGGAAATACACGATATTGGAAAAGAGAAAAAAAAAGACATTGACGATGACAATTAAACTTAAGATCAGTTCAATCGGAAATAGTTGATCATTGGTCTTTTTATTATACAATATACATACAGTGTGAATGGGTTTTCAAATCAAATATAAAGTCAGTTAATGTCTCACCCTGTGGACGTCATCACAAATTTTAACAGAATAAAAATAAAAAAATTAAAATTGGGCATGAACGTGGCGAATACACAATTCATCCGAATATCTTTCTGTTAGAACAT
This sequence comes from Pedicia rivosa, assembly GCA_963082725.1. Classification (NCBI taxonomy): domain Eukaryota; kingdom Metazoa; phylum Arthropoda; class Insecta; order Diptera; family Pediciidae; genus Pedicia; species Pedicia rivosa. The sequence goes on along the minus strand of OY720151.1, from coordinate 8,025,400 downwards.
AAAAAAAATGTGTTTGATGGTTACTTTGTCACGATAAATGAATTATAATTTTCACACTTTAAATTACTTTTATTTTATTCTTAGACTTTCAGTTGACTAGATTTTTACAGATGTACTTGACATAATCTAATTTTATATTTGTATTCTATATATTCATCGTCAAAGATTTCCATTTAGAATTTTGTTCTTTGTAAATAAAACAAAGAATAAAAATAAGTGAAGAGAATCAGAAACAAAGATGGTAAATTGATGATTGTAAAAGGGTGGTGGAGGGATAGTAAGGAGATACATAATATTTATAAACAACGTTAACTGATTAAATATTTCACAATATATTTAACTTACGAGAACTTTTACTTTTGAAATTTGACACAATTCAAATTTATTACTCTGATTGTTGTTTAAGAAAAAAAAAAACTTAGAAAAACGACGTTGAGAAGAATAATTGTTTGTATGAGTTAGAGAGAGATAGAAAAATAGATAGATACAAGAAAACAGAATAATTTAATTTTAATTAAATTCCAATTTGTAAGGGATCGTCAATTACATTGAAGTGAAGATCCATTATCTTGTCTCTCCATCCAAATACAAGAAGAAAAAAAATATATATAAAATAAACGATTTCTGATTTTTATTGTGTACTTTCTTCTTCCACATCGTCTTACATTTTTTTTATCTCTTTCTAACGTTTTAATAATATTGAAGAAAAAAAAAACAGAATTGATTTCTAAGTCAATATTGATGTTTCATTATTAATGGGTGTTATTTTTGTTGTTATGGTAGGGTGTAGAAGGAGAATGGTTAAAATGATAAGAAAAGGTGGAGAACAAGGGAAGAATGAGAATTAGGTCATAAAAAAAAAGGAATACAAAAAAGAAACATTAACAAAAGGTAACTTAATTTACTTCTTTTCTTCTCCTTATGTTTTTTTTTTCTTCCTTTCGCTTTCAATACACAAAAACGAACAAACAAAAAAAAATTATCTTCAAATTACCAATTTTTTTTTTCAATTTAGTTTTTGTTGTTGAGAACGAGACAAAAATAAATAAAAATAAATTGAAAGAGACAAAAAAAAAAAGAAGAGGAAGAGACTTCAGTACAACAACAAGAAGAACGAAAAAAAAAAAAACGTGTTTTTCCAGTAATTACATTCCATATAATTGCATCACGCCTAAAAGCATTTTTCTGCCTTTTCAAACATTGTAATTTAATATAATTTGTTTAGGATAAAAAAAAAAATTGATTGAAGAGTGTGAGGGTGGGGAGGAAATCAAAAAAAAAAAAAAAAGTAAATAAATCAATATCGACAAAAAAAAAAAAAAATTTATTAGAGACACGATGAACAGATAATACAAGTTTAATCATCTATCCTCCCTATTTTAATCAACCCTATTTTCTGTCAGTCATCCTTTAGTCCTTTATTCCTTTTTATTTTTTTATTTTACCTGATTTAGAACAGAATAAATAATAGAAATTAAATATTATCAACACAAGAGTGAGAAAATTTGTGTTTTTTTTTTCTAATAAATATTCGTTGAACAACAAAAAATGAAACAAAAAAAAAACCTCAATTAAAAGAAAAGAAATAAAGCCGCAAGCGTTAAAAAATGGAGGTGAGTTCTAATGATTTCATCTTAATCTTAAAGATATTAATAAAAGAGAAAAAAAGTTAAAAGTAAAATGAAAAAAAAAAAAAAAAAAATAGTGATAATTAAAAACTTGTAATAATAATTCAATTAATTACAACAACAACAACATAGTATTTTTCTTATTCTCTTATAATATTTAATAATAAGTAGGTAATTATAGGTTGAATAAATATTTTATAAGAGCTAAAACAGAAAAAGAACTTGAAGATTATTATGATGATGAAGAAGAAGAAGAAGAAAAAGTGAAGACGATAAAAACTTGTTAGTATTATTTATGATTGATCTGTTGATCTTTTATATTAAGCGAAGATGTTTTTTTAAAAATTAAACATGATCGCTAACATTTATTTAATTTATCCTGTTTTAAAATCAAAACGATAATCAGAGTCAGTGATCGAACACCTTTTTTTTCTTCTTTTTCTTTGTATGTTTTTTTATTTATTACTGACTAATGTGAAGAGGTTTTCTTGTTCCATAAGAATATTAAAATGAAAATTTGTAAAACTTGTTTCTGATCCGCAAAAGTGTTTCTGGAAAGATATTTTTGCTATTTTTTCACCCTTCTATAAACTAATTCTATGCAACACACCTTTGGTAATAAATCCTTAAATTAATTTCAGTTGATTTTTTCATTTAATTATCATGATAAAATTCATGATTTAAACCTTAGAAACTGATACTGTTTTGTCATCCGGTACACGAATCTAATTACCGATAATTAGCATTACAAAACCTATCCCACAACAAAATGACCGCCAATTGTTATAATAAAACCCGAAAAAAAAGACAAAATTAAACGTTATACACGAAATAACATAAGTTGATCAATCCTGCTTTATCATTAAACCACACGCTATTTATTATGAAAAACCATTTAATTACTATACTCATATAAACACATACATGCCATCGTCTCTCAAAACTCCTCTCTAATTAATTTTTTAATATACAAGAAAAAAAAAAAAGGTAAACTTCTAACATCAAAAGTCAGTTTGTATTCTAAACAGTAAAAAAAAAAATAACAACAACAACAAAATTAAAGGAAAGAATAAAAAAAAAAAGAACGGAAAAGAGATTTTTTTATTGTTATTTTTTTTTTTTTTTTGTTGGCTTGCCTGCATTCGACACACTAAATAGCCACCTTCATGACCTGTTATTATTGTAATAAGACATGACTATCAATAATGATGTTAGAGAGAGAGAGGGTAAAGGTAATAAAAAAACAACCTGGACATTGAATGAAATTAAGAGATAGAAAGAGACACAGATATATCATGAAATGCTATTAAAAAAACAGAAGAAGAAGAAGAGGAGAAGAAGAAAAAAAAAATAGTAAGGGGTAATTATAGACTTTTAACACACACAAACGATACACCGCGCGTCCAAATCTACAATTAAACTTCAAAACTATTATTATTTATTTTCGCTTGTTGTTGTTGTTGCTATTTGTTGGTTGCGGTTGTTGTTTTTTTTTTGCACTTAATCATTAACTTTATAACGTATAAATTAGGTTGTCCTCTCTCTCTCTCTCTCTCTCTGTGTTTCTCCTATTCTCTGTCGAAATTTAAACAAAAAAAAAAAAAACTGAAGGAAAGAATAATCATGTTTTTTTTCTTTTCATACAACAAATAATTTAATAACAGAAAGAAACACAAGAGGGAAAAAAAAAATTAACTGATTGATTAAATAAGACATTTTTTTTTCCTCTTCATCATCTCCTCTTTTAAAGAATTAATTTTTTTTTTGTTTATTTCTTTATTTTTTATAATTTCGATTTTTTTTTTTGCAGCTTGTTCAATTGTTATTGTTGTTTTAATGTCGTGGATGATTGTCATGATTATTGAACGAATAATAATAGTAATTTTTTTTTGATGTTGTTGGCTGTTGTTGTATTTTTATCCCAATGCTAAATAAAAAAAAAAAAAAATTCAACCATTTCAAATTGTTTTGGAATTTTTCCTTCGTTCATTTTGTTTCTTTTTTTATATTTTACTGGTGAATTCAATTGAATTTCAAAGTTATTTTTCAATAAAGATTTAAGTGAAACGAAAAACGATACAGATTAATTTATGAATCGATTGTAACAAATCAAATTTGTGACGGTTATATTTAAGTTGAGTATTATCGTTTTTTTTTCTTTCTATTTCTTCTTTTGATCGTGTTTTTTATTCCCCCTCTTCTTTCTTGTATTTTAAGAATTCATGTGAAATTTTTTTTTAGTTTTTTTATTTTACTTTTATTAAAATAAAATGTCCTTGAGGAAATAAAGTAAATATAGGTACAAAAGAAGAAAAAGAAAATAAAGAACAAATAAATTGAATCATCTTCAAGGTTGGTAATCATGTTAAAAGTTCAATAGTTCTTATGTTATAATCTTCATTATTTTCACATCATTATTGAAGGCCATAATCATTTCATTACAATTGAACTAGTTTTCAATTTGATGTAGCTTTATTTTTAATAATTCGATTTTTATCTTTGGACAACAACAATTTTCACGAAGAATTAATGCAGTTTAATTTTAATGAAAAAGACAAAAAAAAAAAAAAGGTGAAGAAAGAATTGTTAAAATAATAAAGAAAGTCAAAATAAATCACATGCCCCATTACTTCCTTTTAGTCCCCCCATTATAAATTTCAACTATTTTTCTCTTAATTCTCTAAAAAGAAAAAAAAAAGGAAAACCTCACGCGAACCCTTCCAATGTTTATGTTTTTCTTTTTCATTATCAATTTTATTTCTTGTTCATGTCAAATAAAACGTATAATTATGTCGTGCCTTCTAATGATGAATTTCTAATGAAAATAACAAACATCAGGGGGTAAATAATTATATATAGCAGCAGTAATAGTATCTACTAAATATACCAGAGTATTGTGATTATAGTTGGATAATTATTCTATATTCTATATATTGAGTGAAAAACAATTTTATCACTATCTCTTTCTCACAGTAGGAGGTAAGTTACAAATATGTTGAAAAACAGAAAAAAAAAACAATAACAACAACAAAAGGTAAAATAAATAAAAGAAAATCAGTTTATTCCAAGCCTCATATAAAATTGAAGGAATTTAATGTAAAAGAAAAAAAAAATGGGGATAATAATAATTCAAGACTCAAATCGTTTCATTTGGTTTCAATTCAATAATAAAAAAAAAAAAAAGAAAAGAAAAGAAAAACAAAGAAATAATAATCATAATAATTACGAATTAATTTAATCAAAATGAGTTAAAATGTGAGAGTTTTTAGGGTAAGTAAATAGTTGGGTTGTTGGTGGGTATAAACATTAAAAATAGTTAAATTGAAATATTGCATGATGTGAGTAATTAGATAAATATTATATTAAACGAAAGAGAGAGAAAGAGAGAGAGAAAAGATACAGGGGAATGAGTGAGTGTGAGTATATTAGATCGATCGATAATAATTTATTCAAATATAAAATTTAATTTAAAGTCGAAAACTTCAATTTTCTTTTAATATAAAGATATCACACACACACACATACATACATATGCACATATGCAACACTAAGTTTAAATTTAAAATTTATGAAAATAATTAATTGAGGAAAAAGGAATTTTCTATAATAATTTCACAATGCACATTAAGTAATTAAATCAATTACGTGCTTTAATATCTATTTTATTTTCACCTGACAGTGACAACCCCCATCTACCAACATCACGAACAACAACAAAACTCTTTTTCTTTTCTCTCTTGAAATCTCCCTTTTTTAAACATTCCATACCAACATGTAACATCAATTATCCAGCAAGGCACTTGAATGAATTTTTAAATGAGAGAATAAAACTTGAGAAAAATTTTTCTGGTATTTTTTTTTTCTCTTCAGTTTTCTTATCATATACACATGCATACACATACACATAAACATATACACACATAAGAAAAAGTACTCGACTTTATTTCTTGGAAAATTTATGTCGACAGGCGACTAGGACCGCAAACTAATAGAGCATTTATTAGAGCTTTTTTCATGTCTCACCTCATTCTTTTATTTATATTTTATGTTTTTTTTTTTGTTAGTTTCACCCAAAGTACCACCCATATTAAACCCATATCAACCCCAACAGTATCACCCCTTTCTCATCATCATTCTGTAAAAACTTCTTCTATATACTTATTCCATTTTGCTGTCGTCATTTTTCTTCTTTCTGCTTGCTTGTTTTTTATCTCTTTCTTTCTTTTCATTTTAGTATCGTGGCGTTTTTTTCTTTTTATTTCTTTCATTCTTTCTTATTTTTTTTTTTTTTTCGCTTAAAACTTCCTTTTCATTTATTCCGATGAGTTTTTTCGTGCAACGAAAGCATTACTTTTATAAGAGTGACGTAGTTATATAGAAAAAGGAAGGTGTATAAGAGGTAGGTGGAAACAACAAGGCGGTTAAAATGATGATGGTAGTGTAAAAAGCAACTTAAGCAGTAGCAACAATAACAACAACAGCAACAACTAACTAAACTCCTTACATTTTGTGTACAAGAAGATCTTCCGTCTTATATTATACATAAGTTATATTGGCACAAAAGAAAAAAAAAAGTATGGAAAAGAAAATATAAGAAGTTTAGGAGTTTTGTAAAGTAGTATAAGAATTGATAATAAAAACGGAAAACATACACACATACACACACACATTGGAATGTTGAAAATTTTAAATGAAAAACTTTTTCTTTTAAGTTCGCGGATACAGTTTTTTTTGTTTGTTTTCTTGTAGTTGTTGTTGTTTTATATAAAAACGATGAGGAAGTCAGTGTTGGGATGGGGATAAGTTAATGGGCAGTGTGGTTGGGTTTAGGCTAAAATTACGAAATATTATTAAAAAAGAAAACAGTATTTTTGTGTTGGTCTTTTGGATTGAAAGATGATGATGGGTCGTGCTTCGTGTATTAAGTTTATTAAAAATGGCTGATTATGTAAACAAAAAAGAAAATGAAAAACAGAAACGAAAACGAAAAACTTTATAATTTTTAAAACAAAAATCTTTTGAAACTGAAATCCGATTATCATTTTATGAAATGTAAGAAAATTGACTTTGTCGTTTTTATCTTAAATAATATTATTTGAAGACTAAAAAAAAAAAAAAAACAAATACGAAGAAACGACAAACAGAAATAGCAAACAAAATATATATCTTTATGTATATGGTTTGAGATTTTTTTTTTTTATAAACAAAATGAAATGATGCAGACATATAAAATAAACACGCGCAAACATACACACATACACACACACACACGTAGAGTAGAGAATAAATACAAAAAAAAAAAATACCTCTACTATAAAATTTATCCTCACTCTCTCGATTTTCCATTTTCTTCTTTTTCTTTTGGTTTACCAAAAAATAAATAGAAATCTTTCTTTATATAACCACATCCTCTCTATAATATAAGGAATATAAAATAAAATAAAAAAAAACAAGTCGTGGGAGGGTGGGTTTGGGTAGGTATAACTTCTTAGTGGAGGAGTTGACTTTTTTTTCCGTATTTCACTTTTTCATTCTTAAGGTAGAGGAGGCGTAAGGGGATTTTGTGATGCTTCATATACATGTATATACGTTTGAATCGAGATTGAAGATATAAAATGTACAAAACTTCTTCTTTTATGGTAAAGAAAAGACTTTCGAGTTTATTTTTTTTTTATTTTTGGTTCTTCTTCTTGGTTATGGTTGAACTTGTATTCAGAACATTAGATTTTTGCTACAAGGAAAAAAATATAGCAGAAAAAAAAAGTTTATCTTTTAAAGGAGGATTCAATGATTCAAAATGTTTTAACACAAAAAATGATGCGAATAAGGAAGACAATATATAAAAATTGTGTTTCAAAAAAATATTAGAATCCAACTTCCTCCACCTTTTGCAGACTAAAACGAGAAAAAAAGACAAGAAGTTCAAATGTGAAGTGAAGTAGAGAAAACAGAAAGAAAGAAAGCAAAAAAAAAATCTATAAGATGAAAAATAAAGTAAAGTAGAAGAGAAAAAAAAATGAAAAAGAAATGAAAAGCTCAACATCTGTCTTTGGTTGGGATTTATTCTGGATAGTTGAAGGTCTTATCATCGGGATTTTCATCGCGGATCAACTCGGAAAAGTATAAAAGACGTCTATAATACTTTTCTATAAGAAGATGAATGTTGAAGATGTTGAAATGCCATTTTTTTTTCTTGTTTCCCATTCTGCCTATTACACATTCAACCCCCACAGACCGTTCTTCCTTATTTTTTTATTTGTTCAATAAGTTAAATTGTATAAATTGAGAAAACAAATTTAGATTTTATTAGAAATTAAATCGGGTTTTCCACTTGTTTTCAAAAGGAAAATTCTTAAGAACAACAAAAGCTTAATAAAAAATCTTACCAATATAAACCAATGATCTTGACCATTTATCCACAAAATCAAATTCCCAAACTAGGGGAAAATCATAATGGGGAATGGTTGTGAATTTCTTTTCAAGAATGAAAAGAAAACCACCCACATACCCATTTCTGAGGGACATTTTGTATATAAGAATAGAATTTTCTTTTGTGACTCACCTGAAACAAATAAAGAAAAAAAAAAGCAAATTAATAAAAAAAAGTAAACAGAGAAAGAAACAGAAATAATATATAAATCAATAAAAATCAATAAATATAACTTTTTTTTTTTTTATTGAATTCTTGTAATAAGTGAACCTGAAACTACCACTACCACATTCTCTCTCTCTTCCAACATAAACTCAAACCAACCATATTATCATTTCACTCTACACCATTCCTACCGCTACCCACTCACAAATTCTTACAATAATATCTGTCAAAAGGGATGACAAATCAATAAAATATTGAACATACAAACATTTGTCTACCGTTTCAAAACAAATACAAATACAACAAGAAAGAAGAAAAAAAAAAACACATACAAAACAAAACAAACAAAACCAAACAAATTTTTATACATAAAAAAATAAAAGAAAAATAAAGGAGAAAAGAAAACAAAAAATTGAATAATAAAAAAAAAAATCTTTTACCGTTTCCCTTTTCTTTCTTCAAGAAAGGCCAAAGGGAAGGAATAAAATTGAGGAAGAAGGAGGATAGGTTAGGGGAGTGGTTCAGTGGGCTAAATAAATATAAAAAGAGAAAAAGAAAAGGAAATGATAAAAACAGAATTATATTTGTTTGTTTTCTTTTTTTTCTTTATTCTTTCTTTCAACATTTTACATTTTCTAAGCAAAAAGTAAAAGCTCAAGAAAAAAAAAAAAAAAAACAAAAAGAAAAGAAAATGGAGGAAATGGTCTCAGCGATAAAACAGAACGAAACAAAAAATTTAAAAGTATTTTTTGTGAAGTTAAATTGAAGTTCAGAGAAGAATAAAAGAAAAGATACGAAATTGAAGGGAGGATCTATTACATACGGGATCCTACAGCATTCCAACTGTTTCAAGTGGAAAAACCAAAAACAAAAAAAAAAAAGAAAAAAGGATTTAAGAAAAAACAATAAAATATTGGATGAAAATATGAATTTATTTTCTATTTAAAAATATCAAGAGAAAAAAAGTAAAATTCAATCAAATCAAATATTTGATTCAGTTTTTCTTATTCTAAATTGTTACATTCCATTAAATACAAAAAAAAAAGAAAAAGAAAAAAACCTGAGAGAGAAATAGAATTTCATAAGAAGACGACTTATTGTAGGTAAGTGGAAAAATATTTCATTTCCACAAAAAGAAAATATGAAAGAAAGAAATAAAAACAAAAATCATAAAAGTTTAATAAATTTTCTGTAAGGATTAAATGTAAGTAAGTAGGAAGAAAAATTGAGAAGTTGAAAAATTCTTGAAGAAAATTTCTACTTGTTTTTTTTTTTTCATAAGGAAAATAAATTTTATTTGAATAAAACCGCCTGAAGTTTTTACATCGCTCCAAACTTTTTTCAGTTTTTTTTTCTATTAAATCAAATGTAAAGGACCAAAATACGTGGTTATTTCTTTAATTTAATTTATTCTTGGGAATTTTAAGGAAGAAGAATATCCTAATAATCTCCAGAACATAATTACAATTTTCTTCCGAGACAAAACATGAACCCGCTTTAAACAATGATTTTCTCATGAAGTTCTTTCTTTATTTTTCTTTTTTAAATATTTTTTTATCCTAACATTTTTTTTCTACATATCTCGTATTCATTTCTGTTGTTATTTCAAAAAAAAGCTGACAAGTCACATATAAAATGGTTTTTCACACATGCCCACACACACACACAACCATAGAAACAAACACAAACCCACACACGTATGCAACACACAAGAGAGAGGAAGTTCCTTTTCTTTACATTTTGACTTTTTCTTTATGTTTATTTTTATTTTTATATTTTCTTCTATTTTTTTCTTTTTTTATTTTCCTTCCTTTTTCCATTTTCCTTTTATTTTTATTTTTTTATGTTTCTTCTTCTGTTTTTTTTTTGTTTCCTTTTTTTTCTATATAAAACACGATACCGTGTAAGCGATGACACAAAAGACATTGGAGGTGACGATAAAAATCTTTTTCTCTTTTGGAAATGAAGTGGAAACGATCAGATTGGATGAGTTGAATAAACGAAAGAATGAGAAGTTTTCCTTTTATTTTTTTTTTCTTTTCTTTTGTTGTTGTTATTGTAGGGTGTCGATTCTATAGTGTTGGGTGTTCAATATAGATGAGAATTATTTGAGGTGGGATTGGATCTAAATAAATGAACGTGAATTTATTATGTTCAGTGTGAGACGAAGAGGACGAAAGAGAAAATGAGAGTAAATATAAATTGAAATGGTTTTATTTTTATTTTAACTTAAAAAAAAATTATCTTAAATTTTTTATATGATTATTTTATTATGAAAAAAAAAATCAAAAACAAAAAACAAAAAAAGATTTTCCTTAAAAAATGAGAATGAAAAAAAAAGAAAAGAAAAACAGATAAATTAACAAAATCAACGTGTTTTAAATTCCATTTTCCCCATATTTTCTTTAAACATTTCCTCATTACAAAAAAAATTTTCTTTTTTCCAAAAATATTCATTTTCTCTACTTTTCTTTTTTTTTCTTTGTATGCGACAAAAATCCAACACTTTTTCCTCATCATCTTCTTCGTTTCGTTTCTTTTCTTTTTTATTTTTATTTACGACACGACAGATATAGACTTTAATATTCCATCAACCGCCTCCAAGCAAGATGTTGTATGTCTTATTATACATACATACATAAATACACACACACACAAACACACACACACATATATATATATATATGTATATGAAAACATAATACAACATTTATCAAGAAATAAAGAATGGAATGAAGTATAAAAGAGGATATGCCATATAATAAAGTAGTTTTTTTTTTCGAAAACGAAGAAGAAAAAAAAAGTAGTAAAGCAAAAGGAGGGAAAAAACAGAAAAGAAAAACTTTTATTTTTCAAACCGCATACAACAACAACAAAAAGAAAAAAGTGTGATGATGATAAAAAAAAAATGGGTGACACAAAAGGAGAATAACGTAGAATGGGTTGGAGGAGGAAATGGGAACATATACTAACAACAACAACAACAACAACAAGAAACAAACAAAGGAGAAGTAAAAAAAAAAAAATTGTCAACCCCCAAACTCATCCTAAGAATGAAAATGTCTTTTGTGAAAATATAAATACATAAGAAGGAAGGAAAAAAAAAGAAGAAAAGAATAGAATAGGGAACAGGAAAGGAAAGGAAAAATATATCACGATGAATATTTTAGTTTTTCTTTATTTTCTTTCTGTTGTAAAAAAAAAAAAAAAAGAATAAGGAAAAAATGTATAAGAAACAGCTTCTCCTTCCTCCAATGAAGTGTGAATTGGATGTTTATAGGAATTTATCCTTGGAGCATAATAAAAAAAAAAGAACGAGAGGAAAAAGATGGATTTATGGTTTATTGATCGATTAAGATTGTAATCCTTCATTTTTAAATTTTCTTACAGAAAAATAAAAATTGAACTTTAAGAAAAAATAAACTGAAATTAATAAGTGAAAATATGTAAAAATCAAGAAGTTAATTATTGAGTAAGAAATATCATTAGATCGATTGTCTACTCTTGTTCATCTTACAACATTCCACACATAGTGATTAGCTTTATTCTTTTTTGATTTTATTTAATTGCGATCACTATAATTTCACAAACTCAAAATGCATTAAAGAAATTAGTTTGTCAAGTGTCATTCTGTTCTTAAAAGACAGAAACAAGTAAGGAAAATTACAAACGCTAATAAGAAACAATGAAAAAAATAAAAATAAAAAAAAAGAAAGAAAAATGTAAGGTAAGTATCGTCGTGTATTAAAAGACAAAGGGAAAAAATTAATTTACACATTTCCTCTTAATTCGAGAGAATTGTCTTTGCAGTAAAGTGGATAAATTTTAACACAAAATGGAAACGTTTTCCTCTCTTCTATTTAAAAATCTGTTTTTTTTTTCATAGTTACAATTGAAAAACTAAAATTACAAAAGAAATGTAAAGTATCTTCGGATGAATTAAGTTACACAAAAAAAAAAGAGGAATAAGGAATAAAGGAAAGCTTTTTTTTTTATAAAGAATTTCCCACTACTATCTTCTATACTGGATTCACTTAAAAGTACAAGGGAAGTGGATTCATTAACACCTCCCCTTATATTGTCATACTAAAGGTAGTGGTGGTAGTATAATTTTAACTTTCTTTTTATATCAATTTTTTTTCCTTCACTTCTGTATTTCACTTAATTTCTACAACATAATCATTTTCATTTCTCATCATCAGCATCACCATCATCAACATGATCATTACAACCATACTATAAGAAAATTTCTGTTTTAAATTCAAACAACATTTTTCTATAAAAGAAAAAAAAAGGATAAAACAAGAAATGAATATAAAATACATATGTGTGTGTGTGTCTATGAGTATTCGTGCATCTGCATAAAACGTAAGAGCATATAAAAGAATGAAAATTGTAAAAGAAAAGAAACAATAGTAAGAGTGAGTGAGAGAGACAGAGAGAAAGAGAAAAACAAAAAAAAAATCAAGTTGAGTGGTCCCAGGAGAAAATCATGTGCTTGACGATGTACGTTGATGATACTCATGAAATTGCACCAAAAACCATTATAACAGCATTCAAGTGGTTTCTATGACATACATACATACTTACGTATATACATAAATACATACACACACAAAATATAGTGAAGTTAAGTACAATATTCATGTATTTTGTATAATAGGGCAATACAGGATAACGTATAGGGTAAGAAATAGTCCATTCAACCATCCTTAAAAAACTTAACTTGACTTGCAATTTTCTATTTTTTTATTTTTCTTCTATTTTTTTATGTATTTCTAACAGAAGGGGCTAAAGGGAGAAATTATTACTATGGACTTTTTAGAGTTATGAATACTAAATAGTACTTACTAAGTACGTACGTATTTAAATACTACCATATTGTTGTTTGTTTGTTAAAAAATATTAATAAATGTTAGTAGAAAATTCAAAATAATGATTCTGAATTTTAAGAGTGTGTACATAAGTAAACAATTCTTTCTCTCTCTCTTATAAATGCTCATACTAGTCCACTAGATTGGAGTTAAGCACTTAAGGTCAATTATACTAATCCTATGTAATATGTAATTCGCAAAAAATTATCATGGCAGTATAAGTCCATTTTCAACAAGAAACATAAACTACAAATTTGTTTGATATTTGAATATTTGAACTCGCACATTAAAAATTATAATTTTTATTTCACTTTTGTCTTAGTACATACTTTCGTATTTTTATTACAAGCAATTACAATAAACTGATTGTAGCAATCATGATAAATATCATATTCCTTCCACTATTAACGGATATTTTCTGTTGTTGGTGTTTAGTGTTCTACTTTCTAACTATAATTTAATAAATTATATACTCAAGATTAAACTCAAACAATAAATCCTTAATTTCAGGACTCTCTCAAGAGATAACCACATATAAGAATCAACTAACAAAGGAAGGAAAGACAAAAAAAAAATATCAAAAAACCAAACCAAAATCAACCCACCCAAACCACCATTTAAATGTTATATACATCAATTTGACATAATATATAAGAAAAATAGAAAGGGGATGATGATGATAATTTTATATATGTGTATGTGTGAGAGTATTCAGAATCCACAGGGAGTCACATACTTATATAAAACAAACTAATGCTAGACATGAAAAATATCAGACACAATTAGTTGATAAAGAATCAGCTCACGTTTTGCAATGTCGCTCCTTTTATATAAGAAATATATTATAGGATAAATTCAGTATCTAAAGGGATCTTTACGAATAATATATATGTATGTATGTGCATTGTGTGTGCCTGTGTGTGTGTGAAATCCACATAAAGTGAAAGAAAAGATAGGAATAATTTTCAAATATTCAAACTCAACAAAAATTAGAACTTTCTGTTGAATAAATTTAACGATAAAATTTAATAAAAAGAAATTTCTTCGTTTTTTTTCTGTTTTAAAACCTCCTAAGATCGTATTGCAATATTGAAGAAGTAGAAAATAAGAAATGGCAAAAAAGGAAAAAATAATGAAAGGAAAATGGAGAAAAATCGAAACATAATAAGAAAAGACAACCGAAAGAAAAAAAGAGGGACTGACGACGAAATCAATAACACGGTGCTTTACCTCAAGAATGTTGGAGTGGGATGGATGCGTACTACGTTCATTTTAATGGTATGAGAGTGAAGACATAAAGAGGGTGGTTTAAGGGATGGACTAACTTTATAGGACACGGACAATATCATAGGAATGAATGTGAAGGGATTTTTTTTTTCGTCTTTTTCTCTCTTTTCATGAATGATTAAATTTCATGGAAAAATGAATTTTTTCTTTTTCTTCTATTTTTTAATGATAAAGGGCGACGATGAAATGAGGTGACTCAAAGCTAAAAAAAAAAAGGGCGGTTGGTTCAGTGGTTTTCTTCTTTCTCATCTTTTCCTTTTTTGTAAAAAAAAAAATGGTAAATTCAATTCTAAAGTCATCTTGTTTTGAGTAAAAAAGGAAATTTAAGAGGAAATTGAAAATAATTGGTTTCGTTTCGTTTTTTTTTTCTTCTTCTCATTTCTTCTTTTCTTGTAAAACTTGAGTGACAGGCGGCGGTGACACTCCCTACCAACTGTACTCCTCTCTTTTTAGAGTTGACTAATGGTGTTTTCCGGAGAACATCGGTAATGTTGCATTCGTACAGAGCAAAACCGACCGATCTATGACAGTTTTACTCTGAGCGCAATTTTGTTTATTGTTTGAGTGGAACAGAAATGGTTTTATAACCTTAAATTTTTTATATATATATCGTAGAAAAGATAATATGTGAAGTTCTGGTTCTGTTTGAATTGATCCTCCTTTGAATGTCCGCTTTATATAAAAATTTGATTCACTATACTTTGTGATCAACATATCTGCTGTCGCCTTCGATAAACGAAGATTTCTTTTAAACTTTAAAATTAAAACTCTTTTTATAATATTCCGAAATATAATGTATAAAAGACATTATTATGAACAAATTATTATTTTTTATTAATTTTGAATCCGCAATTAGAAAATATTGTTATTAATATGATAAACAGAAAAAAATATGACAGCGAATTGCCTACTGAACTGTTTGCACTATCTAAATATGGCAGAGCAAGAAATGCAGCATTCATAGAGCTCAAACCTCAGAGTGGAAAACACAACATTTTAAAAATGCAGCTTTTTTTTATCTCTGGAACACGATGTTAGGGAGAGTGCGGTATGAGTGCGGTATGAGTGCAACATTTTTAGTTCTCCGGAAAACACCATAAGTAAAAATAAAAAGAAAAAAGCAGAAGATGAAGCTACAAAAAAAAATTCAAAGTAAAATAAAAAAGGGGGAGCTTGATTAATATTTAAGATGATTATTCGCTCCAACAACTCTTATAAAACCAGAAGTTCACTTAATTATTTTAAAAAATGCTTCGAAAAAAATAAAGAAAATTAAAATAATGCTGAAGTAGCAAATCAGCAGAGAACCACTAGGGAGAAATGGAACACGAAATCTTTGTGCAATTGGTAATCATAATAATACAATAAGTAGGAAGTTAATTATCGGACACCGTGACCCCCAGACAATCTTCAGTTTTTCTTTTAAAAATTATTTTTATATGAAAATAAAAACCGATGAAAGTATGAAGAGAAAGCTACAAACAAATTTAATAAAACTTCAATCCAGTTAAAAAATAGAATTCAAAACATAAATATAGAAATGGGATGAGTGAGTCTATTCAGACGAAAGAGGATACATGGTATGGGAAGTTTGTATATGTTGATAGAATTTAATTAAAAAAAAAAAAACAGGATACAGGGAAAAAAAATTTCAACCACCGACGCGATTTTCTGTATTAAAAAAAACAGCTCTTGCTATGAACTTTTATTTTTGTTTTTTATTCATTTTTTTTTTGTTGCTCTTGTTGTTGATGATTGTGTATATATGTGCATGTATATTTGTGTGTGTGTTTGTAACTCGAGGGTAAATTTAATTCTCGAAAAAATATAAATTAATAAAATAAAAAACATCTAGAGAGAACAAAAAAAAAATTAAAAGTTGATAAAACAAACGGAATAACAGATTGAAATGAAATGAATAAACTAAAAGCACAGGTCGGAGCTTTTGAAAGTTAAATACAATATATTATTTTTTTTAATTTTATTATTCGTTTCGTTGTAGGTATAAATCTCAAATTAAACAAAACCTCAACATGGGAAAAAGCCGGAAAAACACAAATAATAAAAACCAGAAAAAAAAGAAAGAAATAAAATTGAAAATAATGAGAATTTCTCATTATATTTTCACTTATGGCAAATTACACAATGATTTCATGAATATTGCACAATGTCGATATCTGAATTGTGCTCGTAAATAATGTGTCAGAACATGATTGCACAAAAAATAATTTCATATTTATTCAAAAAGATTCCAGCCTTTCAAATTCAAAATCTTTTATAGATTCATAAATTTTCTATAGAGAATCGGAAAGTTTTGATTTCATTAATTAATGAAGACAACAGAAAAAAATGAGAAGATGGGATTTAAATATTTGATTGTCTAGGAATTTCCAAAAATCAATTTCAATTTAATAAAAAAAAAAGTAGAAGATGAGAATTTTTCGTTGATCGTCATAATGCAAATAAGTCAAAGATTAATTTGCCTTTATTGATTTAACATTTTTTAATAATCAATTTAAAATTATATTTTAAAAAAAATATATTTCATTTCAAATATTTACACAGATTTTCTTTATCTTAATTAAAATGCTCTCCACAAAGCCCCTTTTTCCTATTCCAATTTTTTGTTTAAGTATTGTGTACACACCAATGGCAGATTGTACAGAGATTTCACATCCAGCACGTTTGCACATATAAATTATTTAAAAAAAATTTAATGAAAAATTTTCCAATTTAATTCAATTTTACTCTGTTTTTCAATCCAAAATTTTAAAACACAATTTTCCTTAATTTTACTAATTAATTAAGTTTATAATTTTAATATATATATTTTCTATAAATGAAAAACAATGAAAAAGGAGGAGAGGATTAAAATGATTTGAAATTGACATATTACAAAATCTGATTAGTTAAAATTTACAAACTGTTTACATATATTGATTGAAATTGAAGTTGAAGAGAATTGACAAAATTAATTCATTCATATTTCGAAAATTCTAAAAGGAAAATAAATTTCATTTGTGGGTTCAAAAACTAAAATCAAATCCTTTTCACCCACATTTCTCTTCTCTAAAAAGAAGAACCACATTATAAACCAATATCATTCTCTTTCGAATAATTCTCATCCTTTTTTCCATTTCTCTATACAACCCATTCACCCCTTATTAAAATTACCCCAATTTTAGTATAATATCGAATTGGTTTTTGATTAAGTCAAACGATATAGATTTTTGGTTTGGACTAATGAACAAATAATGAATATTCAAATACCCTCAAAACAACAGTAAAATGTTTTAATAGAGGAAAACTGAAAAATTCATTGATGAATAATTTCAAACAAAAAGTGTGAGCGAGAGAGAAAAAAAAATAACGAAGGATAGAAAAAAAACCTTTTTTTTTGTGCTGTTTGTGGATGAAAATTGGTGCGTGATTGTGAAAAATTAGAATGGGGGAAAAAAGAGTTTTAATTGATTAATGAATTTAATTTTGTGTATTTCAATTTGTTGGTTTGGTTGGTTGCCCAGAATATCTAGAGATACCACCCCAGATACCTTTCTATACAGAAAATCAGGAAGTGATTTTATAAATTCTTTTTGTTTTTGTTGTATCGTAACGTTTGTAGACAATTCAACCCAATATCCGGTAGGTTGGGTGTATCTCCGAAACATTTTCATATTTTTTAGCCCTTATTTTTTCACTAAAATAAAATATGTATTAAAAAAAATAAGCAGAATGGAAAATGAAAAAATGGGGAGGAAAAACAAGTTAATGAAGTATTTACAGGGAATCTCGTTTTAATAATTTAAATAGAGGAACAACAAAAAAAAGGAGAGAATTTTATGGATTTAAAATTTTTTCTGAAGAATGATGGGGAATGAGTAAAAATAAAAAGCTCTGATGAAAAATCATAAAAAAAAGAGGAAACCTCAAACAGAAAAATCTTTTTTTTTTTAAATCAAAATAAAAGGCACCAAAAACCAAACGAACGCAAATATGAGAAAAAAATGGTAGGTAAAAACCAACGAAATGAGCGAACGCAATCAATCTCCCCCATTTTTTTTGACTCCCCAACTCTTCATCCTAACTAGTGAGTGTATTACATAAAATCCCAAATGAAAAGTCACACAGTTGCGGATAAAATCTCAAAACCACAACAATCATCATTTAAAATCTGTCGTGGCAGAATGAACCACACACAAATGGATGGAAAGCATAAAATAAAATTTTCAAATATGAAAAAGTGGAAATCATTTTATCAATTGATTTAAATGAAATCTGTTTTGTATTGTCACAGAAAAAAAAATCTTTATTCTATCGAGCATCTAGTGTTTGTAGAAATTTAACAAATCTATTTATATTTTTCAGTGTATAGAGGTATCTTTTATCTTGTTAAATTATTCAGAGTCCAATCTGCAAAATCCCCCTTCACAGGCGTTATAGTCTGCTGCTATACCGACAACAGCTAACCCTCATTTTTTTGGTTGCTTCTCCCCTATTTTTTTTTTATGGTTGTACATTTTTAATTGCTAGTATATACTCAGTATACGTATGTACACCACTCCATACATCACTTCAGTCTGTTTGTAAGGTAGGTAGGATACTCTATTTCATCCCCTAAAATGCCTCTTTTGGTCCGTTGCTGATGGGCTCTACTCGTCGTCGTCGTTATTCAGAGATCGAACAAATAAAGTGGGGTAAAAATTATGTCGACTACACTTTTTTTTTCCGCTGCTGTATTAATAATAAAATATGGAAAAAGCGAAATTCATGAAGCAGAAACACGGGAGGACAGAGGCAATTCTGCTTAGGGTAGAAAAAAAAAATTAAGAGTGATTTTTATCATCACAACAAAGAGATAAGAGATCTTTATATACGAGGGTTTATTTACAAAGCTCTGTACGAATGGATGAGTGAAAGTGAAATGTAAGGGATGGTAATCATATCCAACTGAACAATAATTAAAAGTAATGAGAATCTGATTTAACTTTTTTTTTTCTTGGTTTAACCACATGATTATTACACAATTTTCCACCAAACAAACATAAACAGAGTGAATAGTACACTTTATTTATTATTATATTTCTCCACTGTAATTATATAGTTTTTAATACAACTATTTATAGATTTAGGGAAACTTCTCATGACAGTTTGTAATATTAATAATTTATTGTGCACGTGTGCGGCGCTCAAAAATTAATACGCGCATTATACAAAACCTTTATTCTGAATGCTGGGTGCTGAGAGATGGCACACACATTTTTTTTGACGGAAAATAAAAATTCAATTATAATTTCATTAAATTCCTTTTTATCTCGTCTATGGTTGGGTTGGTGGGATTTTTTGATAAACCTTTTGTATTTGGATGATGACGATATGATCAAATGAAGGATTTTGTTCTCCCATCGTTTCTGGAATTTATTAGCACTTGTGTACACGAATTTGAAGGAAAGTAAAAGTGAGGGTGGTAATTTAGAAAAAATGATATATTGATTTAAATTGTTTTGATGTGTATTCTTTGTATTATCTTTAATCAGTGCAAAAAATGTATTCGTATTTTTCATCCTAGTAAGTACGCAATTTAAAATAAAAAATTTCAAGATGTTTCGTAGTATTCTTATTTATTATTCTTTCCAATACAAAAGAGAAAAAAAATTCATACAAAAATCTTCAAGTTAAGTGAAAATGGAGTGAAGTAATTTCTAAAGAATTCAAGAGGATCGTTTTTTTTTTGTTATTAAGTAATATCAATTTTTTTTTTTAAATTAAAAAGAATTTAATTCTTGAACATACTGAGAAAATCCACTCGAAACGAAAAAAAAAAGAGTTCAAGCGTAAATAATGTGAGAGAGTGATTTTAAGAGGGTAATCTATCAAGACCTCGTAAAAGATTCTGTTTATTTTTTTTTTTCATTTTTCGTAAATTAAAGAGTGGAATTGATTTCTGATTGATTTCTCCTAATCCTCTCGTTCTCCACCTCTTTCATTTATTTGAACATCTAGAAAACGAATAAATAATATTCTTCTAAAAATTAAGAAAATGAACAAATAATGAAGGCATGATTTGAATTAGTTCCTTGATTAAAATTTCACGTCATTAAATAGTTGTGAAAATCGAACGAATTGGACTCACTCACATTTTTATATCTATTCCAACATTAACCAAAATAATCTAATAACTTATTAGAAAATTCAGCTAACAATTCAACTCATTCAATTCACACATAATAAAAAATGAAATAATAATCCGAGAAAAAGAAATTAATTTTCCCTTTTCGAATATAATAAAAAAAAAACAAAACAAAACAACGAAAACAATAAATAAAAAAAAAATAGCCCCTATATTGCTTGTGAGTGTGCATATGTGTGCACACTCTCTCAGAACAAGAAACAAAAAAAAAAATTACAGTCTCAACATTTCTCTTTTCTCTCACACTCCATTCCCATTGAGGGGTTCCAGGACACGAACCACAAAATAAATAAATAAAAAAAAATTAAATCCTTCGAGTCTCCTTTAGGACACATTCGAATATATAAAATCACAAGGATTAGAGGAATGAAATTAATGGTTTTAGCCCTTAGCAACCCTTATGGATATTTTTTATATAAAAATAAGAGGGATGCGAATCACAAAAGGAAAAAGAAGTAAAAAAAAAAACGGGAAAAACAGAAAATATATATTTCAGCTTCAATGAAAAATACATAAAGACCCCTCGAGACACTTCATATTATATTATATACAATATCCGTAAGGGATGATTCAGCTATTAGCACTAAGGGGATATTATACTTTTATTTTTTGGGGGATTGTTAATTGAAGACTCCGTGTAACATAATCAAGTGACGAATTCGTCAAAAAAAAAAAATACGTTCACCCTTATACGACAATAAATTGTACATTTACAATTTATATACCGAGAAGATACGATAGGCAATCATCCCTTACGTGTAAATGTGTTATGGGATCAGAATTGGTATAGAAATAATTTTTATCTTTTTGGTTTTCATTTACATCGTTTCTTTTTTTTTCTTTTGCTTTCTTTTTTCAGCCCCTTAAAATTTTAATAAATTATAGCAATAGGAAACAACCCCATTATACTTACAATATATTTCCTCTCTGTTAGCGATATTTTTAATGTGCCAAGTTTTTTTGTATAAAATGTTGCAAAATTTATACACATTCTACATACACACTCACAATCAGAAAGACACAACGAAAAATAGAAGCAAAAACCAAGGCAAAAACAAGTCATCTTCTAATACAATAGTCAAGTCACCCTCTTAAATTTATGTAATTGATACAGCTTTTAAAAGCGGCAGATAGATAGGGAGAGTCAGACGACGAAATAGAATTGTCCATATTCGATTTGATGTTGCTTCTGCTGCTGCTGAATCTGATGTGTGTATGTATATGTGTAATAACATTTTTATATTTAAAATCTAGACAGGCGTATCTAAGAGCCTCTAGGGTTAATTTTTTTTCTATTTGTTTTTCCGCGTGTTGATGCCATAAGGGTGTATGCATATTATATTATATTCTCTATAAGGGATGAACGTCCATTTACTTTTGTGTATTATTCAATTTATACACAAAAAGAGAGGAGGAAAACAAAAAAAATGGAATATTCAGCCAGAGGTCACCTTGAATTAAGTAAAGTATACTAAGCGTATACATTTAGTATTTAAAGGGGTGGTTATAGAATTAAATCAACCCTTATTTTATAACCTATAAATATAAATTTATACACATACTGTTGACTTATTCAAACATTAAATTATTGAAATTACAATCAATCCCCCTTATCAATTTGCACCCTCAAAAAAAAAATCAAAATAATCCAATTAGTGTTCTTTTGCACCCTTTTTTTAAAGTTCTTTATATTTATAACAATAAAACCTCTTACTACGCTTCTCCAACCCTTTTATTTAAAAAAATGCATCATGTAGATATGACAGCATTCAAAACAATAAACTTGAACTTGAAGATAGTTTTTATGGCACAAAAAAAAACCGCCAGAAAAATACTAAACTGATTTTGATGATGTTACCTACTTTCATTTTTACGATACAATCAACCCCTCGACCTCCCTCCCTCTACCATCCAACGTAAATCCTTGAATTTTTCTTTTGCAAAATAATATGCATATACATTGTATATGAATGTAATTTTATTTATAAACTTTTTTATATAGGGGATGATTGATTCATTGTGTCAAGTCAAAATATATTTATAGGGTATATTCGTGTATGATTTCATACTTGTATATACGGTTACGAGGGAGGGGGGTTATAGAAACATAACCAACTATAAACATGACTATAAAGAATAATACATGATTTTATAATACACACAGACACACAGGCATGTTTAAAAGGCAGATGATCATATAAGTCTATATACAGAATTTTCGTTATGTATTACCCTCTCTTCATATCAATCTAAAATCTTAAGGGTGTGTATACGTCACGTAACGCGGGCAATACAATCGAACAGGATATTGGTCTCGTGTTGTGATTTTTATTTGAAAAAAATAAAAAGAAAAAAAAAAAATTGGAAAAAATTGATGAATAAAAAATTTATGAACATTTTTTTTAAGTCAAAAATTGTTCACTGAGAAGGAAAGAAAAAATGATTTGAAAATTTTTAATAAAACGAACGAATTTAAGTGTACCTACTTACTTAAGTAGGTACTTAATTTTTTTCTCTCTCTTGCAATCAGTAAGTATTAAATGTAGGTACATTTTTGTTTGCTTCTAAACAAAGGCAACAAAAAAAAAACCACCCGTTGATAACGAGACTCAATCTCGACCACCCATCAAGATCATTCAAATACCAACCCAATTCAATAAAAACAAATAAAATAAAAAAAAATACATAACCAGATTCATCCGTTAAAATATAGAAATTTTATATTTTTCAATCGCGTGAATCGAGAACGTTTTTCTTCTTTTGCGAACTAAAAATAAATCGCAACTACAATTTGGGAATTTCTCAACAGGGGTTTGTTGTAAAGTTGAGGGAAAAAAATAAACACCAGAAAAAAATAGGGAGAAAAGAAAAGAAAGAAAGATGATTATAATTTATATATTTTATTGGACTATTTACATGATTTGTTAAATGTCAATTTGTGAATATAACAACGCGCGTGTGAATGGATCATTATGTTATATTTTACAATATTGAGTGAGAGTTCACCCCTAAAATACTAAACTTTTATCTCTCTTTCCCCCCTTCAGGCTAATATTATACTCTGAACAGTCAAATTTTTGTTAAATGAAAGACAGAGAAAGACAGAAAGAGTGAATGTATATGCCGTCAAAGGTTTGAGTTACAAGAAAAAAAATATAGGAGGTATACACAACAACAAGGTGGTTTTTATATTCAGTTGTCGCAGGAAATGAATTTTTGTTGTTGTTGAACCTTTAAAAATACTCTTCCGACATTTATCACAAAAATATAAAAATTTACAAAATTTTTGTCTTTGACCAAACGGTACAGTAAAACCTATTGTCCCTACAGGGTTGATTTTTGTTCGTTGTTTGTCAGAATTCAATTCCACTTAAATTGAAACAATTAAAAAAATAACAAATATGAATTAGAAAATCGTAGGTATGTGCAGATTCGTTTTTCCAATTTCTTGCATTTTTCTTAAATTACCCACGCGTGTTGATTAGAACATATAGGTACGTGAAGCAACACTATTAAAACACGTACACAACTAAGTCCAAACACAATATGAATTTTTTTAGACAAATAAAATAGGATATCTTGATAAATATATATATATATACACGCACACATATATATATATATATATATATATATATATATATATATATATATATATATATATATATATATATATATATATATATATATATATATATATATATATATATATATAAGTATACAGTCATATCTATTGTTATTGGATCAGGTTTATTTTCTATCTTTATAAGTATAAGTAGATAAGACTTTCCTACCTAAGAATTATAAAACTATTCTTGCCAGGGGTGTGTGAAAGAGGCAAAACTGAAATTGGTGAACAAAAAAAAAACCAACAAATAAATAATAACAAAAAAATGTTGGTACTTAAATCACATGTGATGACATGATCTCACGCCATTTCCAATTGGTTCTCAAAAAGTACAAGATTAGCGAAGCAAGCTGAATCAGGCGATTAGGTATTTTTTTGTTGTTTTTTTTTAACTCTCTTAAAGAACAACAACAATAGACAAATAAAAAAATATTGAAGGATCAACATTTTGTATCTTTCACTTTTTTTTTTTATTTTGTACTTATAATGCGCACAATGGGCTTTTAAAGAAGAGAATTTTATTAAATTGATCAAATAAATAAGGGATTTTTTACCCTCCCTTTTAACCAATTCATTTCATTGGAAATAATAAAAAATCCTTTTTTTAGTTTTCTTTAACAAATTGGGGTTGGTTCTGGTTTTATTTTTCGCTTTTTGTTAGTAGCTGGATTGACAAAAGACAGAAATGAAAATAAATACATAATTAGCATTTAAATGGACGATTAGTTTTAGGAATATACTTACATTATGGGGATTGAGGGATATGTTTGCGTCATGCATTATAATACATTACGCGTCACGTGTTTTAATTGACTTTTTTCTCAAGAGGCTTTTTTTTTTGTGAAAAAAAAGGAACAATTTGTATAAATTTAATGAGAAAAAAAATTTCGCTAAAGTTAAATCGTCTTGAGAGTGTAAAATGGGGTATAATTTTGAATATTTTATTAAATCTAATCCTGGCATTTAATTCTCATTTAAAAAATAGAAGAAATTCATCATATTTTCTGTATACTTATTTAATTACTTCTGTTTGACTCTCGTAGATAAAATAAGTTATGTAAAGAAAAAAAAAACAATATACCTGCTTAGCTGGTGGCTGCAGAGCACCCAACTTAATAGGACTCTGTGGCCCCGCAGAATTCTGCGGGGTGCCGGAGGGTTCCACACGTACTATGATCGCTATGATTCCAAATGAAAAGTAACCCTCTTAAAAAGGGTATACTCTCCAGTCTTTATTTAAAGAAAAACAAAAACCAAATACACAAAGCTTTCGTTCTTTTTTTTTTTTTCAAATAAAAAATAAGAAGCTTTTCACTGTTTTACCGTTTCTCGCCGCTTATTTTTTTTTTTTACTAATGTTTCTTTTATGTTCTATTTTTTTGTTATTTATTTTCTTTGAAATTATTAATTTTTAAATAACTTCTTCGATCTGTTGTATTTTAGTAGTACAATCCATTTGATTTGACACTAAGAGTTCAATGGGTACACACACACACACAATATTTTCTTTAAATTGTAGGTAAAAATTGTTACCCAAAAGAAAAATAAATGAAGAATAAAAATTAACTAAAAAAAAAAATATAAAAGAAACACATGAAAAAACCTATTATTAAATTGTAGTAATTTATGAGTAAGTAAGTACTTATCGTAATAACAACGTAATAATAACAACAACAATAATAACGAATAACGTAAAGAAGAAATAATAACTACAAAATGAATGAATAAAAAATGTTTGAAATTATTTTCAGTAAAATCTCATCTAATCAAACAAATGATTCAAAAAAATTCTTTAAATCTGTCGAAAGTCAATGGTCCATGTTAGCCAGCTTTTACTAAGTATAGATAAATAAGTTATAATTGAAACTGTGCAATTATTCATTAGTTTGCTACAATCGAACATATTGATACAAAAATAGAGAACACAAAATAAACATCACCAAAAAGTTTACGTGTTGACAACAAAAAAAACACGACGACGGAAATAAAAGTTGTAATTTAACTGAAGACTATTAACTGACTATTTTTACAAATTATTATCCAATTTCTTAATATAATTGAATAGACGCAAATCCGAAAATTGAATGTCATATAAAGTCCAAACAAATAGAGATAAAACAAAACAAAAATTGAAAAGACCTCGAATGAAGGAGTTTTTTTTTTGTTATTTATTTGATAAATTTTAATAGAGGAAAAAAAATTTGAACAAAATAAAAAAATCGTAAATAATTAAGGCCACTGCATTTAACGTAATCGGGCAGCAGCAGCAGCAGTAAAATAAAAAATAGAATCGAACAAAAAATCACGAGGCTAAAGAACAATTTTTTTTGTGTTCATTTTTAATTCGATGGTTTTTTTTTTTGCTTTGTTGTTTTTTTTTTTTATTCAGTTACTTAACTTAAGTAAGACTAAGTAACCATCTACTAGAAGAAGAAAAAACCAAATCAAACAAATTAACTTTTAATAAAAAAAAATAAAATTAAAACAAAAAATAAAAGGAAAAAAAAAGTCCGACAGAATTTAAAATTAATTTAAATTTTTTTTTTTTGTGGTTGAATTTATTTATTGATTGAGAAACGATTTAAATTAATCTTTTATTTTTTTTCTTTTTCATTTAAAATAAAACAAATTGTTTTTTGATTGAGACAAAACGTCAACAGAACAAGAGAGGTAAAGTGGAGAGTAAAAAGTTAAATAAAAAAAAAAAAAATAACAAAACAAAACAAATACAAAAAACCTTCAACATTTTTTTTTTCATTCATTTGAAAAGTAAAAAGAAAATAAAACACAGCAACAATAAACAGACATATAATAACAACAACATTAAGATACATGAGTATAATACTTAAGTTAAGAGTTAAGTTACTTAAGTCAAATAAAAATTACAAATTGACCTCGCATAAATTATCATCGATACGATACCCGATTCACACACACACACACTTTGCTTAAACATATAGCTCCATACAAACAGACAAACGCACACACACACAAATTTTGTGTTTCTTGAACAATAAAAGCAAAAACAATTTTAATACACTTTTTTTTTAAGTAAATCGTAAAATCAGTTCTCGATTAATTTATCCAATTTTATGAGCTTACAAAGCGCGCGGTTTGTTTTTTATTGTTTCTTTTTCTTTTCGCTTAAAATTCAATAAATCACCTTTTTTTTTCTTATTTATTTATTTATTTGTTGTGTTTTTTTTTCTGAAATCTATTGACTTAATTTTCATTTATTGATTTGTTTCTTATTTATAGTTTATTAATTTATTAGTCTGTTCTGTTCTGTGTTGTTGTTGTTGCCTCATTTTTTATGCTTCTATGTTATTTTTATTTGTCTTTATTTATATTCTATTAGTTTCTGTTTTTTTTTTTAAAGAAAAACAAAAAAAAACAACAACAACAGCAGAATCAATAATAAAATATTTAAATAATTGGCTTCAAGACAAAAAAAAAAAAAAAAGAAACGCAACAAAAAAATGGAGAGAATTAGCAACAAAAAATACAAAAAACAGAAAAAGATAAATAAAAAGAAGAAGAAGAAGAGGAAATATTCTCATCCATTCGTAACTGGAAATTAATAATTAATTAATTAATTAATTATAATTTAATCTCCTTCTTTTCAAAAATCGTTTTTTTTTGTGTTTGTTTTTTGTTTATAGTTTTTTTTTTGTTCTCTGTGTTGCCTTTCAGTTTTTTTTTTTTTTTCTTTTTTGTTTATCGTAATTTTTTATCGCCCGTTTTTTTTTTTATTCTTTCTTAATTTCATTAAAATTAAAATACTAAAAAAAAAATACAACAACAACAACAACAACAACAACAAAATATGGTTTTTTTTTATCCGAAACATTAATTTTAAATTAACTTTTATTGGTTGTTAGTGTTGTTGTTGTTGTTGTTTATTCTTTTTTTTTTTTTTTTTATAATATTTTCGATTCAATTTGGCCGCGTCGCGCACAAATGACGTTCCCGTCTGTGTGTTCGCGGTTTTCTCTGAAATTTATTTAGTTTTTTTTTTGTGTTGTGTTTTTTTTTTTTTTCATTCTGTAAATTTTTTTTATAAAAATATTTTTTTTTTTTGTTTTGTTTTAATTTTACTGTCGAAATGTTATGTTGTTGTTGGATTTGTTTTTTTTTTTGTTCTGTTTATATTTATAGTTTGGTCGATCTTTTTTTTTTGTGTAGCCAAAAAAAAAAAAATAAAAAAGAAGAAACAACAACAACAAAAACATAAAAAATAATAAACACTAAATACAATAATTTATGCGTTTCTGTTGTTGTTGTTTTTTTTTTTTTGTTGTTGAATTAATATTCCTATTTTTTTTTTTTTTTTGTGAGATTTGATACTTTTTTTTCCTATCGGCTGTATTTTGTTGTTCTTTTATTTATTATTTTAATTTTAATTCTCATGGATGCTACACACACACACACATGGATACACACACAAATTACACTCGGAGCGAAAACCACTCAGAATAATAGGAGGCAGCAGATGCAGCCATACGAAAAAAACAGAACGAACAAAAAAAAAAGTAAAAGGAACCTAATTTTTTTTTCTCTGTTTTCTTTTTTCTTTTCTTTTCATTTCAAATTTTTTTTTTTTTTTTGTGGACTTCCTTTTTTTTTATTTTGATAAAAAAAAAACTGAAAATAAAAAATAAGAAAAAAAAGTCGTAAAAAACAAATCAGTTATTTTTTTTTTTATCAAAACAGAAAAAAAAAATGAATAAATAAAATGAAAAAAAAAAATAGGACGGAAAAATGGTGAAAGTATTTTAATGATAATTTATTATTGTTGTTGTTGTTGGTTGCTGTTAAAAGTTTTTATTGTTGTTGTATTTTATTTTTTTCTCTATATTCGTTATTATTATTATTATTGTTGTTGTTCTTCTCGGTATTATGCGTTATTGTATTGTAATTACATTTAATTCACTGTAAATCCACTTAATCCTCCTGCCTAATCGTTAAGTAATCCAATTTTAGATGATGTTTGTTATTTTATGTTTTACACATACGTTACACACACGTCAACACACATAATCACACAAAATAAATATTATAAACATAAGAACAAATTCTTTTCTTTTCTTTTATTTCTTTTTTTTATTTCCAACACAAAAAAAAAAAACACTTTTTGAATGAAAGAAAATTTTCTCTATTTTTTTTTTTCCGAAAATTTAAGAATTAAAAAACAAAAAAAAAAAAAAACAAATGAAAAACAAAAATAAAATTTACTTTTTTGTAAAATCACTAAAAAAACGACCACAAATTTTTCATTAAATATGAAAAGTATTTTTCATATTTAAATAAATTTTTTTTTTTTAACAATCCGTGTAAAAAAAATTTTCTACAAAAAAAAATTTCTTTACGCGGATAAAAAACGAAATCACGTCTAACCGCTATGAAATACAAACTCGTTCTGATCCAAAAATGAGAGAGAGAGAGAGAGATTTCTTGTGTGTGTGTAAAAAAAGAGCAAAAAAAAAAATCTACACAAAAACAGAAAATTGAGAGCGGCGATAAAGAGGGAGAGAGACCAAAAAAACTTGCGCCGCCGCCGATGTAAAGAATTTTCTCACTAATCCTAAAGTATTTTTACATTTTTTAAACTAGGCTCTTGTGTATATACACAAAAAAGGCTAATAAAAAAAAATCTATGAATGTGTATGTTTTTTTCTCTCTCTTATTCTTCAATCTAGTATTATATTATATTGTGGAATGAAATGGAATATGATAAAAAGAAAGAAAAACAAAAAGAACAGAGACGAATTTGTTAAAATGCAATTGACATGCACTCTCTGGGATTAAAAAGACTAAAAAAAAAGAAGGAAAGAGGAAAAATTTTACCAGTAAAAACGAGATAGAACTAAAAAAAATAAATATCTCCTTGAATTTTTTTGTGCGGATCTTCTGTCATAAATATTTTGTTCTCTCTCATTTTTTATTATGGTTTTTTGCCTTCAAGCACTTTTTTTTTGGTCGTCATCATGAGAGAGAAAAGATAAAAAAAAAATAACAACAACAAATGTGACAACAACAACAAATTGTACATTTTTTACATTACAAGTTGATTGCTTTACTGCTGGCTGCTGGTGTTTGCAGTTGAAATTTTATTTATGTTGTATATTTTTTTTTCTTTTATTATTTTATTTCATTTTAATGACTTCCAACAACAACAAACAAAAACAAAAAAAAAAGACACAAAAACAACAACAACAAAAGTATCAAAAGATAATTTTTCTTTCTTGTTGCTGAATAAAAAAAAAAGCAGAGAAATAGAAATTAAAAGATCAAACAATCTTAAAGAAAAATAGAAACAAAAATATTTTTTATTGCGGTAAATTTACCGGTTTTATGAACAATTTCATCAAGTTTATTATTGTATATTTTTTTATTGCAATTTTTCGTCGTCGTTTTTTTTTCAGTAATTTTTCACGTCTTTCATTTTATTTTTTTCTGATTTTTCTGTTTTACAAAACAATCATAATTAAGTTGACTACAAAATAACAGTTACAAAATAAATAATTAGATTTTTATTATGTTGCACAACAGAATGTAATTAATCATCATATTCATTCCTTAACTTCTTTTTTTTATTATTTCTGTTTTTTTTTTGTTAACAGATTGAAATCTTCGTTATAAATAAAAAAAAAAAACAAAAACAAACATTTGACGTTTCTCTATTTGTGTTATAGAAAAACAAAAACAAACTGATTTACAATGAAGTTGAAGACAAAAGAATGGTTGGTCAGTCAGACAGAGATGAGAGGAGACCACCATCTTGATTTTAAGAATCACAAAATAAACACAAACACATTAACACACAAATAAATAAATGTGTACATATGTATGTATGTACACGAACACACAATTAAAATGACATTCTACAAAATGTTGTTTATAAATTTATAAATGCAAATCCGACAAATTCCTTTGTTATTATAAAACCATATAATAATAAAATGAAATATATATTCTCGTGTCGTATTAATGTATTATTACATATGTGTATGTGTGTGTGTGGACATTTTGTGTGAAGAATAGCAGAAGAGGATTTTACCATTGTGTCTATCCATGTATATTTGTGTATGATTGTATAAATTTATATTCGAGAAGTCTTCCATTTTTTTCCCTCCTTCTTCTTCATCTTGTTTTTTTTTTTTTGTTATGTGTAAATAATACATGTTCATGCTCTACCTCTGTTTATACAATATTTACAGTCCAAACAGATTAAGAAGAGTCTCGAAGCGTGGAGTTTGAAAAGCTGCGATAAGTCGACCGCAAACACAAACAGGAGTAATGTTTAATATGTTTCCAAATGGGTTGAAATTGTTATAATGATGATGATGATAATAATAATAATAATAATAATAATAATAATAAGAATAATACCGAAGAAGATAAAAATAAGGGATGAGAAAAAATTTAAGGGGTATATGAGTAGGTAAAATAAGGAGTTTTTAAAAAAAAAAAGGATTAAAATGGATTATAATATTGTTATTGGTGTAATTAGAAAATATTGTGATATGATGTTGATGATGATAGGGTATATCATGTGGATTCTAATACAAATAAATGTTACTGTCTGTACCTAACATCTCCTACGTGTTTACTCTCAAATTCAATATTTCAATATATTTTCTGTTTAAGTAAGCTTTGAGCTAAGTTATATATCCAGCTTTACTTGTAATCTCCAATAACGAACTATGTATTTGCTAGCCAATTTTTTTTTTCTGTGGTGAATATTTGACAACTAATAGCAAATAAAACTATTAATAATGAAAAATTGTATTTAAAGAAAATTACTACATATACAAAATAAAGTCATTTGGTATTGAGACCACAGAATTGTGGTCAAGACATTATATGGAATTTAAAAAATTTAGTTAGTTAAATTAAAAGTTAAATAAAAAAATTAAATTGAGGCTATTGAAAACCGGTATAATAATTTTTTTTTTCTTTCTGGTTCTTATATTCGAATAAATACAATTATGAATGACATTTAAATAATATTCATGACACAAACCCATTGTCCCCTCTGTGCTTCTTATTATTTTTATGTTTCTTCTTTCTTTCACTAAAACCACACTCTTCTGTTCAAATTTTAATCTTAATATATATTATTGCCTTTATTTTTTTCCCCAGAAATATATTTTACACTGGATATTTATTTTTTTTTTTTTAATAAGAAAAAAAGATTGTCTTCGGGAGATTATGAAGGAAGAAGAGGGGAAAAAAATATACGATACAATAAACAACAAAAACATGAATAACAATAAAAGAAGTTTAAAATCTTAATCTTCTTTTTCCATTTCATTTTTCTTTTATGAATCGTGAATTTGGCGAACAAAATATATTTGTATATAAATAAACTGACATATACAGGCGACACAAGACAAACATTACTTCTTATTCTTCTTCTTCTTCTCTTTCTTCTCTTTTATTTAATTTTATTATTATTTGTTAGATTGTCACTAATGACAAGCCATTAAAAGACGTTAATTTATTCAAATTTAATGCACACAATTATGATGTAATTATTTAATATTATTATTATTAATTTATTATGATTTTTTTCTTTCTTCGTTTTTCTGCTTTTTTTTTTTTCTTCTTTTATTTTTATTTCATCTTTACCCACATTCATAATTTGAATTGCAAATGAGATGAAAACCAAAGAGCGCATGAAAATAAATAAAAAAAAAAAACAAAATATACAAAAAAAGAAGAAGACGAAAGAAAAAAAAAAATTATGAATTTTAAATGAAAATTATGGAAATTCAGAGTTTTTGTTTTGTTTTTTTTTTTTTGATTCTCTTCCTCCTCCTTTTTTTTTTTAATGTTCATTTTATGAAGTCTAAGTTATTATTTTAATATCCACAGGGGGTATTTCGTTAAGTAGGATAGGAGAACAACAAAAACAAAACAAAAAAACAAAATTACAACAACAAAGTCCAAGCTCAGTTTTTTTTTTTTTTTTTGGTTTAACTTCAACTTTTTTTTTTTTAATTTTTTACAACAAGATTTTTATGATGCAAAAAAAAAAAAAAAAACAACACCAACAATAACACAAACAACAACATACAAACTTCAGTTAATTAAAAATGTAAAAAAAAAAAAAGAAGAACGGAATAAAAAACAACAACCGCACACAATAAACTCGGATAAACATCAATCTTCACACCTTTAGTAGAAAAAAAAAAACGAAAAAAAAAACGAAAATGAAAACGAAAAGCAGGAAAAAAAAACATCACAATACGCGTCAGCAGAAGCAAATAAAAAAAATTTCTCTAAATTTTTTTTTTAGATAACAAAATTAAAGAATTCAATTCATTTGTTGAATAAATGAATAAATGGCAACAACTTTACATACCTACGAGAAGATGGAAGACAGAAGTTGCTAATAATTCTATTGGAAAAATCTATTCAAAATTCTAATCAACAGACAGAAACATTAGACTTATTTCTGTTCTGTTACATTTCAACATTTACAACCCAATGGAGAAATATTTTATTAATAGGAATTTATTGTAATTACACGAAATGTTGTGTATTTAAAAAAAAAATACAAGAAATTCCTGAAATTCAGAAGAAGAAAAAAAACAACATTAATTCATAATTTTTGTTTGTTTCTTGTGCACGTAATTCATCAAGTATTTTGTACCCCTTTAACCATCTTCGTCATCACTCAAAATCTCCGTCACATTTTATTATATTCAAACAAATAAAATATTCGACGACTAAAGGCTAAAAACATACACACACACACACACACAGTGAACATCATTTTTAAATTTTATTAAATCATCATTTTTATACAAATTGAAAAATGAAAATTGAGACTTTTATTAAACAACAAGAACAACAAAGAAGAGAGAGAAAAAAAATATATATAGAAATAAAAAATCAATTACAAAGAACCAAACAAAACAAAAACAAAACAAAAAAAATAAATAAATAAAAATAAAAATAGAAAATTAAACAATCAAAAAAAAAAAAAAAAAAAAAACATAATAAAATAATATTACAAAAGCACGAGTCAAGCACCCATATTTTTTTTTTTTTTCTTCTCTCTGTTATATACGATTATATGAATTAATGTTTATTATAATCAATTTCAATAGTCACTTAAAAATTGGTTTAGTGGTTATTAAGTATAACAACAACAACAACAACAATAACAATAACAATAACAATAATAATAAATAAATTTAAATAAAAATTGAGAGAAAGAAAAAAAAAAGTACTACAAACACACAATAATACTTTACCAAAAAAAAAATTCTTTACTGTACATTTTTTGTATGAAAATGGTTCCGTGTGTTAGAGTGTAAAATATATTTTAGTGACTTTTATAATAAATACGGATACACGACAAATTTTTCTATACAATACAAAATACAATAAAATAAATAAAAAAAAATATTTTGAATAAAAAATACTCGCCGCACGCACTAAATAAAATAATAAAACACAGAAGAATCATAGAAAGAGAAAGAGAGAGAGAGAGAGAGAGAGACAGAGACAGGAGACACAGAGAGTAGTGAAGAGGAATACACACAATATAGAATAAAAAATAATAAATAAAACATAATAATATAAGAGTATATAATCCAATACAACAAACCAATTCAATTAAAATTAATAATAAAATATACAACAACAATACAAGTTTTTTTTTTTTTTTTTTTTTTAAACAAAACAATGAAAATTGATCAAACACTTTATGTTATTTAATTTGGAGTATTAATTAAACATAATATGAGATTTTCGTTTATTTGATTGTATTATGAAAATAATCCAGGAATAGAATAAAGTGAAAATTCAAATGTTTTAATTATAACGGTTTGGTTTCAAAATGGCGTCAATTAAAAAAAAAATGACAGCGATGCGATGATACTTTTTATATTTTTCATTTATTTTTTATTTATGCGTTGGGAGAAAACGAAAATCTGTGTTGGATTTGACTTTGGTTTTCAATTCGATTTTATTTTCGAAAATCCTTTCATCCCAAAGCCAAATATTCTTGTTATCTGTCTTCGACGTCACTTTTGGCACTTTACTTTATTTTGCAAAAAAAAAAAAAAAAAATTGTAATTCCGAAACATTTTATAGAACCAAAGTTCAACCCTTAATCTGATCTGGGATTACAATACGCGTACGAAAGGATAATAAAATAATAAATCTCTTATGCTAAATAATATTGGACCATTAAAAAAATATAAAAAGAAAGAGTCTTTTTTTTTTATGTGCACGTCGTTGTTTTTTTCTTCGTCGTACAATTTATATATTTTTTTTTTTTATACAAAAAATTCTTCTTCTCAAGCTCAACTTAACTTCTCAAATAATCGTCAACAACTCTGCTCGAATGAATTTATATAAACATAAGATTATAATCCTCGTGTGGGCGAATTAGATGATGGAAGAGAAGCAACAAAAAAAAAAATAAATACGAAAAGAGAAAAGTTGTTATGTTTTTAGTTGTTTGTGTTTTTTTTTTTGTTTTTTTATTATGTTTAAGTTGGTAATCTTGATGTTATTTTTGTTTGAATTAATATTATTATTATTATTATTGTTATTATTGTAGTTGTGTAGTTATGTAGTTGTTATTGTTGTTGCTATGTTACTATGTCAATTTGGTCGCATGGACGGGCATGAACGAATATTCGCTGAAGCGACAAAATAATGATGAGTTTTTCTTCTTTTAGTTTATTTTACTTCTTTTTTTTTATATATATAATCAGAGGTGTTAGACCTTAACACACGTCAACATTATTATAAGAGAAGATTATTATCTTCAATCATTTTCATTACATATGCATTTATATATATAAAAGGAAATAAATATAATAATAAACTGTTATTTATATATGTATACGATTAACATTAGCATATAAATACTGTCATATTTTATATTGTTTATTATTTAGTCACAAGTAACATGTCAAATTTTATTATAATAATATTTAGAAAATATTGTAAACCCAGCAATTTGTACAGAAAAATTAAAATATAAAATTCAAATGGAATGTTTAAGAATGTACATTTATATATATATAAATAAAATGGGTTAGAGGGAGATAGAATATTTTTTTTTTTTTTTTTTTTTTTTGAAAAATTTATAATAGAATTATAAATGAAGTTGGAATGAGATAAAAATAATATTATAAAGACCGTCATCACTATGCTAAGCTAAATTAATGGGAAGTTAATTAATTACTCAACTCATCTTTATAAAAATTGTTGTTATTCTTTTCTTCGTCTTCGTTTACTTCTTTTCTCTCATCTTCTTAATTTTTTTTTCTTCTTTTTTTTGTTTTTTTTTTCTTCCATCTTCATCTTCATCTTCCACCTCTCACACTCCTTTTAAATTTAATTTTAGCTGATTTTTTTATTTCTTATTTTATTGCTTTTTGTGTAAATTTTGTCTTGTGTTTTATTTGTTTCTTTCGCGTATAATATTAAATCGTTTTGTAAATTTCATAATGATCTGTCGTTTTATTAAATTTATTTAGCACTTAAGTGGCCGTAAAATGAAATATTTATGTGTCTATGGAAGTGAAGAAAAATGTTTTTTATGTGGATTAACTTATAGTATATTATAATGGTGATGTTGAATGACTTTTACTAAAAGAAAAAAAAAACACTATAGTCAAGATTGCAATGTTCCTCTCATCTTCATCTTTATCTTCTTCTTATTTATTTTTTATTTGAATAAACAAAATATTAATAATCAAAAAAAAAAAAAATGTAAATAAATTAAAATAAAAAAGTGATTTATTGTATGAATAAAAAACTGGTTCTTCTATATTTTTTTATTGTTTCTGTTTTTAACATTAAAAGTTTAAAATAATTTCAAAGGTTGATCATATCTGACCTACATTTTATTATTTTTTTGTTTATATGAAATATTTGCTTGAATTTCAAAAGATAGAAAAAAAAATAATAAGAGGAAGAGAAGTCTCAATCTTATGTATGTAAGGCATCTATTCAATTTACAAGATAACAACTATATGATATGATGAGAACGACTAGACACAACTAGACGATAAATGTGAAAAATGAAAATTCTTGTTGAATTACAGAATATAAAAGAGAACAAAGAGAGTGAGCGTAGAGAAAAACTCTTTACAGTTGAAAATTCATTTAGAATACAAAAAGTACACAACTTAACTTTTCATGTTCATATATTAAAGTTTCTTTTTTTTTTCTCTCTCTTTCATAAAACTCAATTCAGAGAAAAAGAGAATAAAATATGTATGTACACATATGTGTACATATATGAGGTTAAAAAGGTGATTTAGGTTGGGGTTGAAAGTTGAGTAAGGATATATTATGTTTAAATTGCATTCTATACCCACTTACAACAATAGCTAAATCCAATATTAAATATCGTATTTTAAGTATATTGTTTGGATTTTATTATATAAAATTGTACATCTGGATGTTTATATTCTTATCGAATTATATAAGGTTATTTATATTTGTGTAAATTGTTGTATTAATATATAATAAAATATTTATATTGAAAATTATATATAAGAAAAGTATATTACAGTGATTGTTAATTAAGAGCCTGCAGGGTAAATTTTGACGCATTTGTAGAGAGTATTTATTACGAAATGTTTTTGTTTATTCACAAAGAATATTCAGACAGTATCATACGCCATCTACCCTATATACTCTAAAGTCACAATATTGTTATTTCACCAATCTACAAAAATCAACACACAATAAATAATATTTTAAACATTTCATCGATTTTATTTAACTTTTTAAATGAAAGACAAAAAAAAAACTGATTTAAATTTTAATCTGATAAAATTTTAGCAATTACAAAGTAATTGAGAAAAAAATATATTTTAAAGTGTGCGATAACGCCATAATCCAATACAATTTATAAGATTAAACCGATTAAAAATATTGTGTAAAACTTTTTCTTTTAACGTAAGTAAGTACACAAAAATATTTCCTCAATTAATTTTTAGATTTCAAATCTGTAAAAATCAAAATCAAACAAAGAAATTATAATATTCAACAAATAAAAAACAAAAATTGTCAACAAACAAATCAACCCCATTTAAATATATATATTTATATTAGTATGCATTAAAATAACAGAATAGGAAAGAAAAAACACACAACAACAAACCCTCAAATACATTTTTTTTTTCTAGAAAATTCCCTATAATTCTGAATGACGACATATAAATGAATTTAATACAAAACTCCTTATTATATAATCTAACGAAAATATACTTTATTTCTATTCATAATCATAATCATAATCATAATAATTTAAATATAATTCATTTTCTATTTTGATTCTGTAAACATTTTAATAAAAATATAATTTTTTTTTTCCCATTCCATTATTTTCTCATTCTCATTCCAATCTTCATCATCCCTCAATATATTCTTTCTTCTTTTTCTATATTATTAAATTTTATAATAAGTATCTATATTTTTATATACACAAGTGTGTGTGTGTATACGATTATTTATTTATACAAATAAATAAGACGAGGGTTCTATAAAATTACTCTTGTGACGTCTATTTATAAAAATAATAATAATATTGAGAAATAGGGACACAACACAAAATTGACGGACACAAATCCAACAAGAAAAAAAAAACTTAATATAAAATAATAATATTATAAAAATATGATAAATAAATAAAAAAAAAAAAGCGATAGGGGGCCCAAACCGACAACGACAACTGAAAAAAAAACCACCCCCTTATATATATTTTTCCCCCGTTTTTATTTCTCATTCCCGAGATAAAAAAAAATATATTTTACGTAAGCAAAAAATGTAAAAGAAGAATAATTTTGGGTAAGGGAATGAAAAAAGGTTATTTATTTTTGTTTTGTAGATCTTAAAATTATTCCCTATTCTCATGGTGTATATATCTCCCACACCTCCTTATACGTTCCATAAAAAAAAAAAAAAGAAAGTACAACACCACCAAAATCCAACCACTGTATATAAAAGGAGAGAGCAACAAGGCTTATAACAAATCTCATATTAAAGGTATATATCCAAAGGATTTACCTCTTCTAAAAAGGAATCAGACACGAGATGGCGTTGATGTCATTTTTTTGTATGCCAGCAAATATTCATGGTAGTGTGTGAGTGTGTATATATGCGGATAAGATTCGTGTGTATAGGATTCGTCGTTTCTTCATTCGGTTTCATTCTCTTCTTCTTATTCTTTTATCATTTGAATCTTAAACTCAATCTCAATCACGAATATACGTTTACGTTACAATATACGATGTGTCTTGTGTCTTCAGTCTCGTTTTTGTTATATATATTAATATGTGTGTGTGTGTGTGTGTGTATTTATGATATAAGTGTGTGTAAAAATGTAATGCAATATATGTAAAGCTCCCAGGCTATTCGAACATAAGCCTAGTAGCTCTAGGAGCTCTACTGAAAAGGATTCAACTGTATTAGCAGCTAAATCCATGGAAATGGGGAGGATCAAATTGAACAAAAAAAAAAAAGAGAGAGAGCAGAATAAAAAAAACAACAACGCATAAAAAAGAGGAAAGAGAAAAAAAATTTAACGCAGAGAGAAAAAGCACACACAAAAAAAAATAGAAACAGAAAACGGGATTAAGTTAAAATTCATGATATAGAAAAAGAGGAAGATAGTGAAATGGTATGCTAGAAAAAACAAGGAGAAACGCCAAAGGATTAAAAATATTGATTTTGATCTTAAAATTAAAATGAAAAGAAAAAAAAATAAACGTGAGCTGAGTAACATCTGGTTGAACCCCTTAAAATATCATAAGGAAGAGGAAAGAAAAAAGACACAATCACCTGTCGATTATCTTCTTTTTTTTTTGTTATACAGATCAGGATCAATCAAATAACTTACATATATTTATTATAGATGATTAAATTGAATCCCATTTTCTTTTCTTGTTTTTTTTTTTATTTTCTTTCAACAATGATCAACACTTAAAGTGACAGCGTGTAGTATTATACATTTTTAACTATAATATCAACAGTAGTAATTCTTGTATTTAACCCCTTTCAAAAACATACACACACAAACTTCCTTTTTCTTGCCTCTTTTAAGTCGGAATAAAA
Source organism: Pedicia rivosa (assembly GCA_963082725.1). Lineage (NCBI taxonomy): Eukaryota > Metazoa > Arthropoda > Insecta > Diptera > Pediciidae > Pedicia > Pedicia rivosa. Next base: position 7,985,100 of record OY720151.1, on the reverse strand, counting down.
AAATAAATAAAAAATAAAATAAAAAACCAACAACACAAAACATGCAATGATCCAAGAAAGAGATTCTTAAAAAGAAGAAAAAAAATATATAATAAGATAAAAGAGAAAAAGGTTGATCGTATCGTAAAGTAAGGTATGTAATTTACGTAATAAAAAAAAAAGAAGAAATAGAGAAAAAGAGTTCAAAGACGTAGAAGAAAAAGGGTTGAAGTACAGAAGTGAAATAAAAAAAAGAAAAAAAAACAAAAAAGAAAAGAAAAAAAAGGAACAGTAGTTGCCTACCGTTTTGTTTACACAACTTCACAACTTCTATTCTCTACTAAAATTTTCGGGTTCGTTTTTTTTTCCATCTATTTTTTTTTTATAGTACATATTTAAGTGACCGACAGATCATTAAGGGGTAACCTTTTTTTTTGTGTGTTGTTATTCTTTTTTTTTTGTATTTTTTGTGTTTGTTGTATCATAAGAATACACCTATATGAATCTTAAGAGTCTTCCGCCTTCCATTCTATATAGAAATTGATATTCATTTTTTTTTTCTTTTGATCATTCATTTATATAAGACACATTTATTATAATAAATTATCATATAATAACCAGTGCGGACAAAAAGAAAACAGAAAATGAAAAGAAGTAAAAAAAAAAAAAAAAAAGAAGAAGACATTATCATAAATATTATTCTACCTCCTGTCCTGTGCCTGTCTGATGTTACCGAAACGACGACAAATACTAACATAATAATAATAATAAAACATAATATTTATTTTTACCCTTCACTAAATAAAAATATTTATAAAAGAAAAAAAGAAAATTGTTGTCATCATCATAATCGTCATGGACATGATTTTGACAATGTTGACTTAACTATATAAAAATTATATTTATATTATAATTATCCTTAAAAACATATGTTTTTGACAGTAAATTTAATTAAGGATTCTATAAATTCATATTAAAGTCATATACGTAAAAAGAAGAAAAATGTAAGAAGAGAAAGAAAAAGATGATGTAGGGTAAAATGTATATCAGAGTATTAAATGTAGGAGTTTAGAGAGACGATAATATTATTATTGTATAGAGAATATAATTTTTGTCCCTAATTTTTCGGATCCCTTTTATGTTTCATCGTGTGACTGTCCATGTTTAATATACGTAATATGAATCTCTTTTTGTGTTGTATTTGTGTGTGTGTGTGTATGCCTGAATATATATACCCAAAAATTTCGTTTGTTGAATAAATTACTCTGTTTAACAGACGAACAGACGATTACCCATCATCCCTTTATATAAATACGTTTATACTCATATACATATAGATTTTTGCATGCGCTTCTCTTAGCAAATCATGTCTGGTTGGGTTTGTGGGTGAAAGTAGAAAGGGAGTTGAATACACTGATTCTATAATAACTTTTATCGATTTAAGTGTGTGTATCTCTATATCTATTTTTAGGGGTAATATAGTCAATCTTCTGGATTATCATCAACATATAGATCAACCAACCGCAAATAAAAAAAAAACAACAAACAAACGAATAAAAAATAATAAACGAAAAAATTGTACCCTTTCTCTTTCTATCTATTTATATTATAAAATTACATAACCAATTTTTAATCAAAGTCAAATAATTTATCAATTTTCTAATTTTATTGATTGAAAATTGGTTATTATTACAAATTTTACCTTGTCCTAAATAATTGAAACATCATCATCATCATCATCATCAACGTTCGTTATTATTATTATTATTATTATTATGTATCATCATCCATATATAATCTGACGATCATAAACTAATCGTTTTCACGAATCTAATTTGCAAAGCAATCGAACATTATTATACTCATCATATATAGGTAGAAGAGAAATAAAGTCATTCAATTTATTATACTATATATAAAATATACAGATCTAACACATCGATATAAATTTATAGTTGTACAGACTCCACTCAACTCATCTCATCTTATCGATATAACAAAAAAAAAAAAACACTATAATATACCTCACTGCTTTATAATAAAAATGAAGATGAATAAAAAAAAATGTTCAAAAATAAAAAAAAAAGAAGAAGAAGAAGATTAAAGTAGTAAATCAGTGAATGAAAACCTTTTTATTTCTTTTCAAATATTTACGTTTTGTGTTTGCATTTTTTTAAACTTTTTAATATTTTATTGATTTTAATTTATGAATTAGAAATTAAGCTGACAAACAAGGAAGATTTTTGCTGACACTGGGATCGAGATATCAATATAAATGTAATTTTTTTTTCAATAGACATTAACATTACAACCATATAATTTATGGGAAGTGTTATCACATGTCCTGTTTAACATTTAACACAATCCAAGAGCCTTTCGTTCAAATATTTCTTGCAATGATGAATATTATTATCCAGTCTGAAGACACCGGCTATAAAAAATTATGAGAGAACATTTTTTTTTTAGTAAAAATGGAAGATAATAACGTTATCACTTGTCGGTTGTCGCCTACTTTAAAATTTTATTCATTTGGGATATGTGGGATGAAAAGAAAACAGTAAAATAATTACTTTGTTGATTCTAATTTACGCTTATTGTCTTAAAATAGTTTTATGTGCTCTTTCTCACAAAATTTTAAAACTTTTATTATATTGTGACTAAACTTATCATAATTAACAAGCAGTAAACAAATCACTCATTAATTTTTATTTCTTTAAAATGTTTATAAACAAACGTAAAGTCACATCTAATTACATCAACATTTTCATAAATTCAAATTTAGCAACACTTTGAATTTTTAATTGTTATCTAAAATTAAATAAATTAAGTAGCCCACGTGTAGTTAAGGTTTTAAATAAAAAAAACCACTATAGAGAAATTTGTGCTTAAACCCTGAAATGTAACAAAATAAAAATGGACATTATTTTGTTACAAAAAAAAAAATAAGAAGAAGAAATAAATAAAAAACATTCTTCTTCTATTTTGTGTCGTGTCATGTCGTGCTATAGAGATGATAATAACCCCCAAAGTGATTTTACATTTTATAGGAAAAAAATAAAAAAAAAATTAAATTTATTTATTTATAAACAGAGGAAATAATACAGAGAGAAGAAAATGAAAAGGAAAAAGATTTCATATAAAAACACCGAAACATTAAAATTCAAATGTTAAGTAATAAAGGTATGTAATATAGGTATAATAATACATACAAGTTAACATGTTACAAACGTTACAAGGTACAAGGTACAAGATAAAACTATTTTCAAAAGAATCGTGCTGTGCCAAATGCCAATGGTTTCTTTTTTTTTTTAGTTGAAGAGGTGTCTGAACTTATGTTACTTTATGTTTGTTGTTAATATGTACTTCTCCTCTTGTTATTGTTTTGTTGTTGTTGTATAAAACAAGAAGAAGAGGTACTAACTGTTATGTTTTTGTGTTGTGCAATTTTTGGTATTATTAATATTATTTCTCTTTCAATTCTCTTTCTCTCTCTCTGTCTCTCACATTTTACACATAAAATAATAAACATTTAAACATCATACAAATCTGTACACTAGAGTACATATATGTAAGCATGTTAATATATGTATATGTTTTTGTGTGTTTAGATATTTATGCAAAATTTAAACACATATTTTGGTGTGTTAATTCTAAGAATATCTATCTATAGAATTACAATCAAGTAAATATATGAGGTTATTTGTGTTGTTAATGTGGTATATACTATTGGATAAACATAATAGATAACACTACAAATTTTGCTAAATTTTCTAAATTTTGAACAAAATGTTTTTACAGTAGAAATATGAACCAATAATTTTCTTTGTACTTTACAAACACAACTTTATATTTTACAGATTTTCATTGATTTTCAGTACGTACGTATTTTGCAATGATCTTCATTGGGAAATTTAATAAAATTTTCTAAAAAAAAATTAGTTCAAAGTTGTTTATATGATTTCCATAGACTTTACTATTTTCTATTTTTCATTCGATACGAAAGTTTGTATCAGGTTTTATAGAAACAACGAAAATGAGTTTGTTAAAAAAAGAAAATTCTGTCTAATTTATGTTTGTGATCAAAGAAAAATAAATATCCTTATTATTTTAATTATTCTTAAAACAGCGATCTCAGCAGTCAATGTCAACATTTTACAAAATTATACTTTTCTTTACACAACTAAAAATACATTCGATAAGAGGAGTTCAATAAACACTTTGCATGTCTGACCCACAAGTAATACTGCTATTGATTTGAATATATTCAAACAATTGAATATATCCTTAATCGATTTTGTATATAAATAATTTGAATTGAGTTTCAATTCAATCGGATCAAATGTAGAAAAAATAGTAATAATAATAAGAAGAAGAAAAAGAAAGATTAAATAGAAATTTTTTTTTATTATCTTTCTAAACTAAAACCACTAAATTATACTTAATAATACTTCATTCAATTCTAAGATTAAGAATAAAGTACACATTTACAGCTTAATATCAAAAAGTTATTCTCATAAGAAGACCACACTCAATTGATTTTCACAAAAGAAGAAAAAAAAAGAAAAAAAAACGAACGAACGAACGACGTATACTTCTGATGGGATTAATAAAAAGGGATCTATTATCGTCTTGCCTTTCATTCACTGACTTAATTTAACATGACAACAATAAAATCTTATTTAACACGATAATCCCTCTCTATCAGTACGTTAACCAAACAACAAAATAAACACATTACACACACACACATACACACAAATGAACTACAAAAATAAAACAATTAAAAAAAAAAGAAGAAAAATAAATAAGAATGAAAAGAAGGCACTTAAGTGTCTGTATCTGAAGCGATCAGACCGTGTAAAACAGGCAACTCGATTTGAGTTAACAAAAAAAAGAAAACCAAAAATAAAAAAATAAATGAAGAAGAAATAATACAAAATGGAACATTAAAGACGACGGAAGGAACGAAAAGAAAGAAAGAAAGAAGAAAAAAAGGTAGAAGATGAAGACAAAAGAAATAAGAAGAAATATAATATTAGATCCGACCTAACAAAAAAGCACATTGCATGAACTTACTTACACAAACACATATAGAAACTAGAAGAAAAAAAAAAAAAAACTTCCGACAATGTTTGAACATAGAAAAAGGTGAACCCGAGAAAAGTATGAAAAATACAAAGAAAAATTACGAAAATTATTATACAAAATAAAAAGGAGCTTTCTTGAAATTTCCTTTTTTTTTTATCATCAGTATGTTTAATGTGTGTGTGTGTGTATTTTGAAATGTGTTTTATAGAGTTCTTCAGTTTGAACACAAGAGATTTTTCTGTTTCATCTGTTTCATTCTGTCTCTTTCATTTGAACAATTTGTTGTTTTTTCTTGTTTTGTAACAAAAAAAAAAAACATTTAATGATCAAAATTGCTTTGTTTCACTGGTAATTTTGTGGCATGTAGATTTTAATTCGATGACTTTTGAATTTTTGAGTTTTTCCCAACGTTTATTTATTTGTTTGTTCTTTTTTTTTTGTGACTCTGAGCGGTAATCATTAAATTAATTTTGATTTAAATTTAAATACCAACACACACACACACATACAAGGCAGAAAAAAAAGAAGAAGCTAGAAAATGTTTGAAACATGATGAGTTCATAATACCAATCATCATCATCAAAGCATTTTCCATCTCATTTTAAGTAGAATGTTTGCTAAAAAAAAAAAATACCGAAACGAATTTTCTGTTTTTTTTTTTCACTTGAAGTTTCGTTTTTATTTTTGTAATTTGAAATTTAATAAATTTTAATTTTATTTTTTATTGCTGTTGCGTTGCTACTGTCGCTTCTGCTTTTGTGTTTCTGTTGCTTTTCGGTTCACTAAATTTTATTTAGCGTTAAATTGATGTTTTTTAGCGTTCAATTAATAAATTTGTAATTGTTGTTGTTGTAATTGTGTTATTGTTATTATTGCTGTTGCTGTTGTTTTTTTTTTTTTTGTATAGAAACGACAACGTTTATATAGTTAATTAAATCAATTTTTTTTTTGTGTTGCTTGTCCATGTTTTTTTGTTGGTTACATTTTGTTGTATAAATTTAATTAATTATAAAAAAAAAAAACTGTTATTCATTCGTCAATTTTAAAATGTTTGTTTTTTTTTTTCACAAGTGGGATGGGGGATGAAGGGTATATGAATGAGTAGAATGGTGAATGAAAGTTGAATAACATAAATGGGTAATGTTGTAAAGAGTGGAAAGATATTGAACAATTTAATAAATTACAACAAAATCTAACATATATACAGAGGTAAATTATTCAAGACCAATGAATCTAATATCTTTTAAGAGAGAAATTTATAGAAAATCAATTTTGACCCTTATCCTATCGTCAGAGAGAAAAACAAAACCTTTTTTTGCCAAAAATAAAATGAAAATGGAAAAACAAACAAACAAAAAAAAAAAAAAAAAGAAGAAACTTTTCGTATTTTCAGGATCAATAACAAAAATTGTTTGTATGTATTAATGTGGAAATAATTCTTCTAATTTTGTCTTTAAACAAATAGAATTAAGCGTGTAAGTATTGTAAGTAGGAGAAGGTAGAGATAATTAACAATTGAATAATTTAAGGTCAACAAAATTTGTGTGTAATAGTCATGTGTAAAACTACAAAAGAAACAACCTTCAGCTTGTTAATTTAGTGTAGCTATTTCTTCCAATTATATATTTTCCTTCTTCTTCTTTTTTTTTTGTTGTTCTCACAAAACAAAAATAAGAAGAGAAAATCGATTTTTAGTAATTTTCTTTTGTAAACAAAATTATCAGAAAAATAATAATTAACAATTTAGATAGGTTTTGGGTATATGTTATTTAATGATATTTATAAACTCTTAAGTTTCAAATTGTAAACGTAGATAGAATATTATTTTTCTTTTTGGGTAAAAATACTTTTATAATAAAATAACCAAACTCCAAAAGCTCCACCCAAAAACAAAAAAAAAAAAAACTAAAACCCCTAAAATTTTACCACTTAGATCCACTTAAACTAAGTGCAGTATAACAAGAACAAACATAAAGTAGTTAAGGAATAATAATAAGAAGAAGACTTCTGTAATAATAATAATAATAATATAAGTAAAAACATTTTGAATTTTAGTTCAAAGCTAACTAAATTGTACTAATGATGATTAAGAGAGTGATAATGTTGGTTGAATAAGGCGATAAGATGAAAGAAGGAGAAATATGTGGGGTTTTTTGGTTTGGTTATACGTATTATATGAACAAGAATGAACGTACAAACGGAAGACAGACAACCAGACAAGGCAAATAATATATATATCATATATGAGTATTTAGTTATAGAGTCTTAACGAGTGTAAAAGAGAAGAAATATACCATTTGAGAAATGGACAATTAAGTAAGAGGAAATTGATCTAATTATATAAACTTGATTCTATATAGATACGATTTATATTATTGAATTAAGTAAGTATAGAGTGAAGTGAAACGTTTTTGGTGTAAATAAAGAATTATAATAATATAATGGTAGTCCGGAGTCCTTTAGTTTATATTTATAGTGAGATAATTGTTAATTGACTTTTAGTATTTATATGTTCAATTATATACATTACATTGCATTTAAAATGTACATTTGAACATAAATTTTTCTTGTTATTTCTCTTCGTTACTTTAAAGGTTTTTACCATTGATTTTTCTCTATATACCTTTCAATTTATGATCTTCATGATCAACAAACATTTATTAAGAAAGGAAAATAAAATACAAATAACAAAACAAAAAAAGAGATGTAAGAAGAACAAAATAAAAAAAAAACACCATGAAATTCCAGAAGCTATTTGGATCGAATTAATTATTTGTCGAATAAGAAACAATAAAAATAAGGCAACAAAAAAAAAAAAAAAAAGAACAGAACAGAACAAGCCAAAGAGTCTCTCTTATTTGTAATTTCAGACCAAAAGAACAAGAAAATTTTATATAGAAAAAAAAAAAAAAAGGAAAGATAAAAAAAAAAAGAGAAGAAAAAAGTTCTTCGCATAAGAAATTCTGAAAATGGTTTGAAACAACATTCCGCGGAGTAAACTGATACCGATCTTTTTACATTATTATTTTTTTCTTTTATTTTATATTTTCTTTACTTTATTTTTTGTTGTTGTTTTTTTTTTTTTTTTTTTGTTTCTACGCTAAGTCACGATTCAGAGGACACCAGAACAAGAAGTTGGTAGCTAGCTATATTGAATACAAATCACTTTTATAAGATTATGTTCATTTTTTATTTATATTTCTTCTTCTTTTTCTTGTCGTTTTTTTTTGTTTTTTATTTCTATCAAATATAAAAACCGCAACAAAACGATTTCTTATTTTCTTTATGATTATAAGAAAGAGCAAAAAAAAAATAAAAAAATAAATATTGTACATTTTTTCATAAAGACTATTTAAAGAGGTATTTACTTATTTTTCTTCTTCTTTTTTTTTTTTTTTTTCTTTAAGACAATTAGATATTTTTTCTTGTTGTTATTTCAATTCTATAAAATGTACATATCTTCTGATTTGATCTAAATCAGTTAAGGTCTATATAAAATAAATATGTACGTACACATTCCAAAAGGTAAATGACAAAAAAAAAAAATAATGACATTGGAAATTAAATACTAAAATTCACAATATTAATGACGACAACCAATCAAACTGGACAGAGATCATTAAAACATGATAAAAAAAAAAATAAAAAGAAGAAAATAACAAGATTGTTTCATTCTTGGTTTTGGTTTTGTTGTTTTTTTGTTTGTTCATAATGCCTGTTTTACACTGACATAATTGGTGGTGAAATGAGGTGACAAGTTCTCTTACCTTACATGAACATTCCTCTGAATATAATTGTAAATTTAATGAAGTGCTTACCTGAAAGTAAAAAAAAAAAAAGAGAAAAATATTTTAATTATACATATTTGCAATAATAAATCCTTATTTATTTATTTAATAAAGAAAATGTTATTATTTTAATTGTTTATTTGATATTTCAATTTTCTTGTAAAATTTATTTCTATATACATCCACAGTCTATACATACTTTGTAATTATTTACAAACAATTTCCTTGTATAATTAAATAATTAAATACAAAAAAGTTATAATTAAATCATTTAATGATGTTTATTTTTGATCGGTTTGTTTCTCAATCAGCGAATAAAAATAAATTAAATCAACATTTTTAATGTTTAGTTTTTATTGATTTTTTTTTCTTCAACATTAATTTTTACATTCATAAATTTCAAAATTCATTATACAAATTAAACCATAACATGAATTCAATGCATTTCACTCAATATCAACAAAACACAAAATTACACGTAAATAAAATGAAAATACAAAATACAGAAAAATCCGTCTATAAAAAGACGAAAGACGGAAAAATAAGAAAAACAAACAAACAAAACAAAACAAAAAAAAAAAAAAAAGAAAGAAAAAAGAAAATATAACAACATGAAAATCAACAAATTTCTCATTTGGGGATAGTCACAAGAGAGATTGTATTAAAGCAACTTATGTTTTATTATTATAAGTGAAATTATTTAAGGATGAGAAAACAAAAAATAAAGAAGAAAGATTTAGTGGAACAAGAGATTATTTCCATTATTTAATAATAAAATATTTGAATAAGATTAAATACTCGTGGGAGATTGTTTTGAATGGAACATTAACTGTTTTAATATGCTATATTATGTAGTTAAAGAATGAGAGATAAAAATATAGGAGTGAAGGTTTTTCTGTATTTTCTTTATACTTTTTTATTTGGTTTCTTTATTTATTTTTTTGGGGAGTTTTAAAAAAGATAAAAAGGTATATGAATAAAATTGAAATGAAATAGGAATAGGGTAAGAGTTAAAATTTCTATAATATATAATCTTTACTTTGTATAATTAGATTATATATTTCTTTTGAAATTGTTTCAAATTAAAATTCAATATTATAAATTAGAATATTGTTTTAGACATTCTGAAATGATATAATACGATAGAATTAACAGAAAATTAAGATGAAACGGACGTAATAGCGGTAGGCATATTATTTTTGTTGTTGTGTTGTTGTGTTTTTTTTATTAGAAGACACTAATTTTAATTTAATTAAAAATTAGAAACAAGTAAAATGTGAACAAAATTAAAACTTGTACAATATTTATACATAAATTTAATCTATCATAAGAAATAAAGAAAATGGGGTTGTTATACTTTTACATGTATTCTTGCACAGAGTGATTAATGTTCGTATATTCACAACATGCTACATCTAAGGTGTAGTTCATAAACTACGATTGAATATTGTATTTGTATTTGGCTTTATATAATAATTACTCAGTAATATGGTTGTTATGTTGAGTCCACACGATTTAATACATACAAATGTTGGTTAACCCTGTTAATTGGTACTCTCAAAGTTTAAATTACATAACTCTTAAGGTGATTTGAAAATTCAATTAGAATAATTAGCGATTTAAAATACAAACATTTTTGATTTGCATAAAATTAATTTAAATATTTCCCAATTTACGTAGAACGTCATTCAACCGTCAAATAATTAATTTGTTACACTCCTATTATAATGTCAGATGGCGCATAAATCGTATTAAAATTATTTTAAAAATTTTCCGCCAGATGCACACACACAACATTGACAGAGAAGACAAAAAATAAAGCAATAACTAAATTATTGTATTATTACAAAAATAAACTAATCGTTATAATTAAATTATTAGATATGAATTGTACAAATAAGTTTTGTCATAAATAAAAATTATTGAAACGGAAGTGACGAATTAGAACAATTTAAAAGTGAAATAGAGCGAAGCTATAATATACTTATGCATATGTGTGGAGTGAGTGGACTGTGGGCATATAATTATTTTTAGTTACACGCGGAACGATAAAGGACAAACACAAAAATATCAATATTGTGTTTTGTCTGTGTCTCATGTCACATAACGTTTGGTGTTATGTAAATAAAAGCGTTAACTGTTTTTCACCGACGCAATAATAAATTATGTAAATTGCAACGAGAAAAAAAATATTCCCTGTGTATTTTTTTCTATAAGACAAAAATAATAAGTGGAAAACAAAGAAAATAATAAACAAAAAAAAAACAGGAGGATAAGGAAAATTTATTTTTCGTTTATGTTGAAAAATAAATTTCATTGGATTTGATTTTCTTTTGGCTGTTGTTGTTGTTGCTACTGTTATTCGTAAAGGGAATAGAGGATGAGAAAGACAAAAAAAAAAAAGACGGTAGAAAACAAAGAAATTGCATAGCAAACAAGAAAATTTTCTTTGGCAAAAAAGAAGAAGAGAAAAAAAAGGACGAGAATTTTTTTGCAATAATCATAATGTATTATTATGGGAGTTTATGTCCGGAACAGGAGGATATACTGAATTTAGAGATTTACGTAAAAAAAGAGAGAGAAAAAAAGGGAAATCTAAATCCAATATAGAGAGGAGACAGAAAATTATTTATACATGCATAACGTACCTATACTAATATATAGGATAGAAATGTGAAAGTTCAAGGTTTGAGATTTTGCAACCATATACATATATAAATATAGATTGGATGAACGAGAAGAAAACAAAAGAGCAGACATATTTAATTGACTAGAATTGATTGGTGTCGGGTCATTACTATGATCGTATAATGTACACCAAAAAGTTTAATAGTTTTGTTAGATTTTTGGGTGTTCAAGGTTTATGTCATTTTGTGGTTGCAATATTAAAAGGGTGTCGATAAATTACAAAAACAAAAAAAAAAAGAAACAAAGAAAAGAAAAGGGTGATAACATTATACAATTAATTTGAATTTTATTGAAGTGAATTAAATTGTTTTAATATGTAAACGTTGTACAAGTACATATTGTATCAGTTATTTTGTACCCCTGTCTTTTTACCTTATCCCCTGCTCTTCTCTTTCACTACAATCCTTAATATGACAACCAAAGTAACAAAATACATGAAATAAAAAAAAAACAGGATCAATTTGAGGCAATTGTTCGTTTAGTAGATAGAATATAACTTGTTATTATCTATTATTATGTACAAGGGTATATATTATTGGAATTTTCCTTTCGTTTTTTTTTTATTCTTTTATTTTTTCCAAATTATATAGACAATATTAAATAGTATATAATCTATTTAGGTACACATATAAGGTATATATTTTCCTTCTTAATACTCATATATGAAAAATAAAATGTTTGGCTACATAAATGTATCGTATAATAATAAAGAATAAGAGACAGACAAACAGACAAACAACAAATTGTACATTTGACCCTTTTCTTTCAGTTATTTTTATTTTTCTGGGTTTTTTTAGAATTTACGAAAATGGTTAAGTTACGAAAATATAAACTTATGTCAATATATTTTCTAAGATATATTTTCCAATTAAGAGAAAATAATTTATACACAATTTTCTTCATTATACACGCACACATAGTATACATATTTTACTTAATGTATGTATAACCCTATTAAATTTTGTATAATAATTTTTTATTTATTTTATACACAATTACTGTTTTTTTATTTTTATTATTATTATTATTATTATTATTATTATTTTTGAAAAGGGTAAAATCTCAGGGATGACGGTTCAACTCAAACAAAATAGACTATTTAAATTTACATAAGTTTAATTGTATATAAATTCCTTTAATGTACCCTATTTTCATGACTAGACATATGAGCTTTTTTAACCCTCTTTTTCTCTCTTCCCCTCCCTCCCCAACCTTCCACAAAAATAAAACTCATACCACTTTTATTTTATTATTATATTACACTATAGTGTCATCAAGGGTAAAATTTATCCATTCAAATATTATTATTCTAAAAATACAACAACAACATCAACTAAACATAATATAAATATACGTAACACGTAGAATGTATATGAGAAAGAAAATATAAGACAAAATATAGCAATAACACAACAACAAAATAGAACTGATTCCATTAAACACGCGCGCGTGTATAAAGTAAAAAAAAAAAAAAGGATAACATAAAATAAAGATGGAAGTTCAGGATTTTGATCAAACAAAAAATTTGTGTTCAAATGTGTGTGTGTGTGATTTTTTTTTTGTGTTTTGTCATCAAAATCAACCGCATAAACTGATGACGATGATGACATGAATTACAAATTACATAAATGTTTCATGGTTGTGTATGTGTTGAATCTTATAAAATGAGGGAATTATAGAGACAGACAAGAAGATTTCCGGAAACAGACAAAATAATAGATAAAAAAAAAAATTAGTAGAATAGTTTTAATCATCATTCTCTATAAATTTTTATCTCACACTTTGGTTCAGGATATTTTGTATTAAATAAATACAACTAATTTTGTTATTAAATTTAAATGATTATTAGAACAATTACTGACAGATGCAAACAAATTCATATGCATAAAATGTAAAATTTTCATTTGATTGTATATTGTGAAATTTGTTGGATTATATTTATGACACGTGGGAAGTGGTTTTCCTTCCTTTACGTTATAGGGCTCTTAGAAATGTATAGTTGGGGTAGTATGCTGAAAATTGAGAGAGAGAGAGAGACAGAGTTTGAAAAGGATAAAAATAAGAGTAAGCAAAATAATAGAGATACAGAATGAATTTACGTGAGATGAATGATTATATAAGTTATATCTATATATGTTGTTATATGTACATAACATACATAAGACATATAATATAACATCATAATATCATAACACATAACAGATAACATAGCGTAAAACATAACATATAAATGTATTATAAATGACAAGAAAAATACATTTTCCGTGTTGTTTTTGTCTTCTTTTTTCTGCGTTTGTTTTTCGCAGTTTTTTTTTTTTTTTGATTTAATAATTTATTATAATTTTTTTTTGAACTGGATGTTGAGTAACAGAAAAAAAAAAAACAAAATACCAAAAATAATAAAAAAATATAAATTAAATAACAAAAAAAAAAAAAAAACAAACATACAACGAGAAAAAAATATGAAGACAAATGTGACAGGTGGTTGTGTTAAGTTAGACAACCAACAAGATTAATTCAATTGTGAAATTAATTTGTTAGAAAAGAAAAAAAATAATGAATAATGAAAAGCTTTACAATATTTTGTCGCTTTTAGAAATATTTTACATGATTTTAAAAATATTCACAGCATACACACACACACACACACATATATATTTTTAGATAAAATTTATGTATATGGAAAAAAGAAAAGAAAAAAAATCCCATAGCGACGATTATTACAATTTTTTACTGTTTCCCAAATATCATTGAATCCAATAAAAACAGACAAAACGAATAATAAAATGATTTTTTTTTTCTTTTTTTTTTGTAGATTTTTATGTCTTCACGAATCTATCCTATGTTCTATACTATATTATATCCACATATATGAAATGGCAATATAAGGGATAAAAATGTATAGGTAAATGGGTGGTAAAAGTGTTGGGAGTGAGTTAAAAATAAGAGTTTGAGTTAATATCTATTGAAAGTAAAGTATTGTGTGGAGACGACAAACGGCAAACGACGACAATATTAAACTTTTATTTTATTATCTTTTATATATTTTTTTTTTCTCTCTCTCTATCTCTTTCTCTCTTTTTTTTCTGGTCACATTGTATATGTATTCACATGTTCTATCGTCTATCCTCTATGCTATGTGTGTGTGTGTGTGTGAATAAAATGTGAATTGATGTGATTCATGATTGTGATGGTTTTTGATGTTATAAAAATTGAATCCATATGTTTTTATTGTTATAGGGATTTTAAGAGGTGAAATAAGGGATTTATATATATTATTATGTGACACAAGAATCAAGAATCTAAAAAGAAAAATCAAATGAAATAAAAGAAAACCAAAGACGAAACGAATAAAAATAAAAAGAAACAAAAAAAAAAAAGTATAATATTTTTTTTTTATATTTTATACTTTTTGATATTTTGAGTATAAAGATTATTGCAGTCCGATAAAAAAGAAGTCGTAAAAAAAAAGTTAATATTAAATAAAAAGAGAATTTTAAAGAATAGAAGCAAGACAACACAACCTGCACACACACACACACACAAAATCTAAATCTAAAATCAAGATGTCACCTTTAAAAGTGTGCAATGTATTTAAATGTTTTTTTTTTGTTTTATTTAATCAAATCATGTAAGAACAAAATAAAAACAACAACAATAACGATTGAGTTGTATGTGTGCGTGTATGTTTATGTTTTTTAATAAAATATAAAAGAACAAAATTTTATGGAAGAGATCGCGAATGATGTTAGGTGGTAGAACAAAATAAAACAAAAGAAAAAATACATTAAATTTTATAGTTGTGTACAAAAGCGTTATTTTGTTTAACCCTTTCGGTAATAAAATTTCTATAAGAATGACTTTCGTGTTTAATGTTAAATTATTTTAGATTTTTTACTTCTAGTATTAAAAAAATTTTTGCACGCAAAACTTTATCTTTATAAAGAAATATTAACACATACCTTACAACTGTGTGTGTGTGACATTTAATGTTCCAAAAGAAGAATAAAATATGTAGAATTTTTTTTCTTGTTTAATTTCGCGTGTTAAAAATTAAGAGAAGTAAAAAAAAAAAAAAAAAAAAACAAAATCCATTAAAAAGAAAAATGATAAAAGAAAATTAGATTAATAATAATATAATTGTACCCTTCATTTTCTTTTCCCATTTTATGATTATATATATATTTTTTTTTTTGTTCTGTAATTTTTTAATAAACAACTTCATTTTACTAATTAATTATTCACCATCACGTTCGGTCTAAACACCACAAAATCCCCCCACCCACACACACAAAAAACCATACCCCAAAAAAAGAGAAAAAAAGAAAGAAAATAATAAAACAAAAAATACCCATAACAAAACAAACCAACCAAAACTTTTCCGTTTCTCTTTTTCATTTTTTTGTTGTTTAATATGACATTTAAATTATCCGTACAAATTAATTAAAGTCAAACCTTAAAAGAGAAAATAAATAAAAATTAAATAAAATGGGTATACTCACTGGAAAACAAATAAACATCGAAAGAAAAGAGAAATATGTACACCAATATACAATAAAATTTACACACACCCAATCAACGTGATAAATGTCACGTTCCATTTTATTCCTTCATTTATAAACCTTTTATCTCGATTTTTATAATTTGATATTTCACAAATATATTTGCGGGTTTAAAAGAAAAATTAAAATAATCTTTAAAAAAAATCTTTAAAAGTGTGAATGAATGAAAATTAAGTCATACGTTGATCTTAATACTTATGCATGTGACATCTGTTGTAAATATTTATTACTGTCAACTATAGAATAAAATAACAACAAAGATCAAAATCATTTTGTTGTCAGTTTTCTTTTCATGTTGATTGAAGTCACAAAAACCCATAAACAATGGCCTTTAAAATTATATTTCAAAGGATAAGCAAAAAGGGGTTAATATAACAAAAAAAAAAAAAATGTCAACAATTGAGTGTTGTGTGGTTCTATCAACAAACACACAAAACTAACAAAAATTTATGTTTCTATCTCTCTCCCTCCATCTCTCACTCTAATGTCTCATTATTGTAAAAAATAATAAATATAAATAAATGTACGTACATTTATAATGAATTATTGTAATTATGTCACATTCATGATTGTAATAATTTTCACACTTTATTATTATAAAAAACAACAGCCACAAAAAAAAAATATAATTCCATTTTTTACCAAAAAAAAAAAAAAAAAGAATAACAAAAAGAATAAAAAAGAAAAAAAAAAAACATAAAAAAACGTGTAATTTAAGTCATACTTTTTTTGTTTTGTTTGTTCTGTTTTTTATTCGTTTTATTTTTTTTTTATTTTATTTTATTTTTGTTAATAAAAAATTGCGTGTTATTAAGGAACGAAAAAAAAAGTCTGTTATAATTATGTAGGTATATTATTGTGTGTGAGAGAGAGGGAGTGAGAGAGTGAGAGAGATTTAGGAGGGGTGGGTATGTTTATTTATTTGTTTGTTCTGTGTTGTTTGTTCTGTTTTTTTTTTTTCGTAATAACTAATAAGTAATGTTTGATTATCTATGTGGGATTGGTCATAAATGTTAGATAGAATTAAATATACTTTTTATAGTGGATTATAGTAAATTAGTAAATTATAGTAGCCTTGATAAGAAACCACTACTTATATTTACTTAATTAAATTTGGTTTCCGTGTCTTACAATTACGCCCGTTTATTCGATTTAGGGTACGTTAATAGGTAAAATCGTGCAGAATCCGTTTCGTCATGACTCATCTTTATTTTTAAGTGAAACATAAATTGATTCTTGTTTTCTCTAGCAAATATTTTTGTCGGTTTTTCCCAGTAATCTCAAGTTATAATTGAATTATGATTACTCACACTTCTTCACTACATACTGTCTTATATTACACTCTCTTTAATTAGGAGTCCAATTATTTAGAAACTTACAATTCCTTAAATTTATTTAAAATTCCAAACAAAATATGTTTCCAACTAATAAAATGAATTGACTATCAGTCGACAAATTCTTTTGGCAAATATTTTTCTTCCGATTCGATTTTCTATTTTTCAACAATAAAATACACAATTTTTGGGCAGATAACCATAAAAAAAAAACGAGTAGAAAATAATAAGGAAAAGTGTGTCACCTTGAAATGAATTTATAAGGGGGCATACAAAAAAAAAACTGATAAATCGCAAACAAAAAAGAAAAGTAAGTTGAATGCAAAGGAAAAAAAAAATTCTTGTTTTTTTATTTTGTTTTCTTGATTTTATAAAAAACAAAAAACAAAACAAACTTTGTTTTTTATTCTGTTCACTTCACTTTGGCCTAATAATAAAAATAGAAAATTTATCGTTTTCATTATTTAAAATTAGACTAATTTTCTTTTATAATTTTGTTTTCTTTCTTAACTTTGTTTTTCGTTCTTTCTCTTTCTTTATGAAATTTTTTTTTTTTATTTATATTTGTATTTCATGTCAAGGCAACAACAACAACAACAAAATTGATATAAAAAAATTTTCTGAAGTTTTTTTTTTGCTGCTATTTTGATTTTTGTTACAAAAAAAAAAAAAAAACAAACAAAAAGATAAAATTAAACGAGCGAAAATCGTTAAAAATTTTATCACTTTTTTTCTGCCATAATGAATTATTTTAAATATTTTTATTTCTTCCTTTCAGTGTTTGCAATGTGTGTGTGTGTGTGTTTATGTGAATTTGCTGTTGATTTATAAAAAAAAACTATTAAAAAAAAAACACAAAATTTTACAGATCGAGAGATCAGCAATGGTGATGTAGTTTTTCACAACCCTGTACTAAATATTTTGACAGAATGAGATCGACAACGAAAAGTTTCAGTAAAAGACGACTCAAGAACAACAACAATTCAATCTGTCGTATTAAAAAAAAAAACGTAAAATGTAATTTTTATTTTCTTTTAAAACATTGGTTTTTTTTTCCTGTGCGATTATAATCATCACAACTTATCATATTTAACTTTAGCTTCCTTCATCACGAGTTGATCATAAAATTTCTTGTTTTTTATTAATATGCGTTTTTTTTTTGTGATGTTTTCATACAAATCAGCCAGGTGTTTTTTATAACAAAAAACAAAAAGCAGACACACACACACAGGTCAGGCCATAAATGTAATTTTTTTCTTTTCCAGTTTAGTTTACAATGCACGATCATTTCCAGGCCTAATTTTTATTTCGTTTTAAAGAGCCCAAATAAAATTATTCAAATTGTAGTCAATATTAATATTAGCGGAACATACAAATTAACTCTATTTAATTATAAAAGTATCACCTAAGAAAATATATATTTGTAAAAAAAATAAGAAAATATAAATAAAAAGCTACAATTGTCAGTTTGATTACTCAATAAAAAAAATTATGACTTAAAGTTGTCGTGGAAACAAATTAAATTCGGTTTTTTTTTTAACGCGACTTTTATAAACATTAATACGCGATGTGAGAAATTCTTTTTATTTTTATTTTGTTGTCGCGAATACAGGAATTTTTGTTTTTTTTTTACGTTATCTTAAGTTAAGATTGCAACATTTTTTAGACAAAAAAATCAAAAAAAAAAAAAGTAAATATTAACTGATTGTTGTGAAATTTTTGCTGCAAGACTCGTTAATGGTCTCCTAAAAAACTGCATTCAAACATAATTGAAAATCGAAAAAAAAATCTGTACAAAAATCATAGCCGTTCATTAATGTATTAAAAAAAAAAAGTGTTAATAATTTAATGGCGCAGTCAGTTGTGACTTTAGTTTTTAAGCATATTAAATTGAAAACAAGTTTAACGATTATTAAATAATATAAAACATAATGAAATCATGTTGAAAGAACATTTTATAATAATAATCATATTAATTTAATACTTATTGATGTAAAAGTTTCAATCAATTAACATTTATAAATTAATTCAATAACAAAAAAATACAATTTATTCAAAGTGGATAATATTTGTTAAATTTAATAAAGTGTTGAATTGCTTTTTATTTATTAAATTATTACTAATTTTATTTTGCCGTGGGATTACAATAAATTCAACTCAACCAACAATTAAGTATACAACTGTTACGCGTTTAGAATGTATTTCTGTAGAATTCTGTTGATATAATGCAAATAAAATTGGTGAAATCGAGTTCGTTGAAATTCAACAATTGAAATTAATTTAATTGATTCACAGTAAAAATTTAAGTACATAGAAAATAATTCATGTTTCAAATAAGTAAAAACATTCGAATTGAAACGCAACTTGCAAACTATATGTTTTTATAATTGTACCATCAGACCAAACCAATATAAACTAAATTCCTTAAAAAATTGTGTGGTCTCATTAGACAGAAGGTTAATTAAAATTTTCATAGTGTGAATTTTCTTATAATAAAAGAACTAATCAAAATAAAAATGCATTTGAAAATAATTCCAATTTATTTTAACGAATAGAAAAAAAACGTCATAAATAGTTTTATTCTCTTAACCCCAAGCAGCCATATACCAATGCAATTAAAGTTTAATTTTCAATAAAAAAAAAAAAAAATGTACATCAGAGGGTAGAGGAAAAAAACAACGTAAAACTGAAACTAACTAACGTGCTATAAAATAATTTTTAAGAAGTAAAAAAAAAAAAACACCAGTAAGCAAATAAAGTCAATGACGATGAACATAAGAAAATACAATAACTAAACTATAAAAAATAATTTTCTTGTAAAAAAAAAAAACAAAAAGTGAAACAAAAAAAAAAAAGTGCTATAATAAAACGACCGTGCGCGCATTTTATATTGTAAGCAAAAGCAAAAAAAAAAAAAAACGAAAAGAGAAAGAAAAAAAAACACAACGAAATAATAATAAAAAAAAAAAAAATGAAAAAGAAAAGAAAATGTTAATAAAATTTATATTTATTCATTACATTAACTGTATATTTTATGATGTGCCATAAATAAAGACATTTTAATTTATTGTTATTTTATATATGCACATGAGTGTGTGTGTGTGTCTGTATAATATAAACGTATATGTGTGTGTGTGTGTATGTGTGCATTTATAGTGATAATAAACACGAATTTTATATTTATAAATTTTAATGTTAATGTTTTTTAACAGCCGCCAGTTTTACTTAAAGGTTTTACTCTCAATACCTATATTCTCTCATTCCATTTTCTTTACTTTTGTTTATTATTATTTAGTATTTGTGTTTTAATGTCCAAAATGAGACCAGGAAAGTAAAACAATTTTATAGTAAACACAACTGATTAATTATAAATTTTATAGTAGACATTTTAGAGTTCATTAATCAACATAAATAAACTAGGGGATTGACCACTAACAGGCAAACAATAATTTACAAAATATTTAAGGATTGAACAGAATACAAAATTTAATTATTCATTTAAGGTTTTTTTAATTGAAAGATGATTTAAAATTTACAACATGTTGATTATAAAGTACCCTAATGAAAACATGTTATTCACAAATTTTGGCATTTTGCACATTTTATAAATTGACTTTTTTTTTGGCATCTTGAAGAAAAGCCAACAAAATCGTTTTGTGTTCATCAACCGACTCATTCTTTAGCGTTTTATTTCTTCGATTTTAATCTTAAGACTTTAAGCAAAAAGCAGATAAACGCATTTTTATCAATTATTTTCTTATTTTTCTTAAACAAAGCAAGAACAAAAAAGTCATAAATCGAAATTATGAAAAAAATAAAGAGAAGAAAAATATCCATACAAGAAACGATAAATCCAAATTTGTCCAATTATCATAAAATATTAATATTTTGTTGAATAATTAATTATATTTAGTGTGTGTGTGTGTGTATGTTTATTATTTGTGTTGTTGTTTCCTTTAATTTTCTGTTTTTATAACATTCTATAAAAATAAACATAATTCAATCTCAATCGAAAATCTTGTCATCACAACACATTAAATTTAAAATAATCTACTGAAAACATGTTAAAAAAAAAAAAAGAAAGAAAGAAAGAAAAAAATTAACAACAAAACAAAAAAAAATGAAACAAAAACAGAACGATCTCTATACTAATGTTTTAAACGATGAATAAACTTAATAAATATAAAAATAAAAAAAATTAAATAATAAAAACAGAAACAGAAAAAAGAAAAAAGAAAAAAAAATTTACGACCAATAAAACATCAAATTCTATTAAATCAATAAATTATCCAATAAATTTATCTTTCGCGGTTTTATTTTAATGGATTTCCATGGATAAATATTTCTTATTTTTTTCATCTTCTTCTTCATTTTTTCTGTTTTATTTTTTATTATTATTTTTACATACGTGAATAAAAGTAACAATGAAAAGTAGAAAAATAAAAAATAAAATAAATAAATATCACACGTTCTTGAAGAATACAAAATCAATTTTCAATTTTTTTTTATTGACCACAATTAAACCTGAAGGTAAAAAATATTATTCTTTGTAGAGCACTAAAATAATTAACCATAGAAATTATTTGAAGTTTGAAACTTACACATTACAACACACTATACGGTACAAATGTGCAAATAATATTTTAATAAATTGAATATGACACTTTACAAATAATGTGACATGACTACTAAATAATGAATAGTAATTAGGCCATTGAAATATAGTAATTTAATTTTTAATGTTTTATTTTTATTGTCACATTTTATTGTAAATTTTAAATTCACATAAAATAAAATAATAAATTTTGGAGGTAATCAATTTATGATGGGGTTACACGAAAAGTTTAGTACTCTGTTAATTTAACACAAATTGATTGAATAAATACTTATTAACGTGTCTTGTATTAATTATCAGGATTATTTATGACAGCAATTGAAATACGAGAATAATTTACGAAAAAAAAAAAAAAAAAAAACATGTTTAGTGCATGTTTAAAAATATCGTGAAACTGAGTATTAGTTTTAATGAGGCGGGGGGGGGGGTATGTATATCACCATTAATTGTTCTGCGCAATAATCCTCCTATTTATGTAAATTAGCAAATATACAAATTAAACTTAACCTCAATTAAGTCGTATTTATTTAAAGCGTAAAAAAAAACGATCTATAGAATTTGTGTTAAAAGAAAATTTTATAACCCACAAAATATTTTACAATTTATATTTTATTTTGTTTTCTTTTAATTAAGTTTAGTAGATTATCAGTAAATCAGGAAATCAAAATATATTTTACTATAATTTAATTTATTTATAGCGCGAAAAATTTTAACCACAATTTTTTATTATTTTTCCTGTCTTAACGTCCACACAAAATTCATCTAAACTTTCACGTCATCACCATTTGTACGTGTAATATAAAAATTCCCATTATGTCCAATAACATTCATTCATTTTCATTAAAAAAAAATTTATATATGTTTAAAAAAAAAAAAGGTAGGTTTGGTTAACATTAAACAAAATTAAAACCAAAACTAATAAACATTATAATCCGAGTGCTGTCATTCACATAATTTATTATTATTATGTCGTTTTTCCATTTTTTTTATATTTTTTTTTTTTTGCTTTATTTTTTTATTTTGCCCGTATTATTATTTTTTTTATACTCAGTTTTTTTTTTATGATTTTATTTTGTGTTTTTACAGGAACATTATTTTAACGAGTAAAACACAAAAGTACCACAATCCCCACAACATAATATATAATAATTTTTTTATGTTTATTATTATTATTATTACATATTATTATTATTTATTAACAACTAAAAAAAAAATATAAACAAATGAAACAAAATGAATATATACAAAGGCTGAATCTGAATATACTGGTTCCATTGATATTTGTAAGCATTACGTGCTACGTGAAATCTGAACGGATAAGATAACGGATAAGTTAACTAGACATGAACCTATCTGCTTAAAGTATATTTGATGGTCCTACTCTTAATCCTATTCTACAAACCGAGCTGGCACTACCGCAACATAATATTTTGATACTTAGATCAGTTCAACTTTCGTATACAGCATTAAATAAAAATATATTTCTTCTCTTGCTTCTTTTTTTTAAAAAAAAAAAAAAAAACAATAAACAAAATTAACCGACATGGTTTTCACGACGATCCTCAATTGTCTGGAGGCTAAAACAATTTTCATTTTTTTTTACCATTCAATTTTTTATAAAGTTTGATCTTTGATGTGTGTGTATTACGTGTATGTGTGTATATGTTTGTGTAAAGTTGTAAGAAAGAAAAAATAAATAAATTAATGTGCCGATTTTTATGTATCGTGAAACAACAGAAAATAAAAACAGAGGCTATCTTTTATACACCCTTAAAATCGCTTAAAATACATTAAATTCACGTATAAAATTTTATTGTTTATTCGTATTTTTTATATTCAAGAAACAATTTTTATTCGTTTGTTTGGTGGTTTATTTTTATATGTTTTTGTGGTTTATTTTATGACAGAAAAAATGGTCAAAACTATGTTCGATATGGATAAAAAAACAAAAATAAAAATATAGAGAAAAAAAACAACATAAGAATATCTTTAAATTTATGTTTTAAAAGAGTTTTAACGACATTGTCTTTGTAAGAATATTTATGGATATTAGAGAAGAAAATAATGATAAATGTTTATTCACTTCGCCTTTAATTAATCTTTTTTTTTTCTCAAATTCTTCAAAAGTCTTTCTGATCTTTACTTTTCCATTCATTATACCCAGATTATAAAATATTAATTTTACTTAAAAATAAAATTTATTTGTTGAACTTTTAAAAAGAAAAAGAAAAAAAAATATATTCTTAGTTACGAAAGAAAAAAAAACAAACAAAAATATTCAACGAAATACTCAAAAGATTTTTATAAGTTCTTTCTTGTTACATAAATAATGAAACCATAAAATCCAATTATTCAACCAATATTTAATTGAAAAACATAAATTACATAATTAACACTCACAATATACAATTGTTGTATTATTTTCGTAAACGTATAATTATTATTCTTCTTCATAAATGAATTTTCTTTTAACGCTGTTTTACACAATTGTGTATTTTTCTTATAACAAAAAAAAGAAAAGAAAAAGGGAATCATTATTCTACACAATTAGGTAGGTACTTTATTTTCTTATAAGTTCTGTGATAATGTATATTATGTGATTTTAAAATCATCTAACATTATGCCAAGATCTCTTCATGTGGATTTTTAAAAATATTCATTTGATCCATCATCAATGGATTTTATATAACGTTTAATTATATTGAACAAAAATCGTGTTTTTCAATTTTTTACGCTAAATATCACATGTAAAAAAAACATATAATGTAAACGTCCTTTGTATTCTTTTAATGAATTCTTATACATTTACATATACATATTCTTATTCCGATTCTTTAACTTTCAATAAAAATAATAAAAAAAAACTCAAGTCGATTTTTATCTTTATATTTAAATAATAATAAAAAAAAAATTGAAATGAAAAGAAAAGAAAAATTAAGTATATAAAAAAAAGGGGGAAAAATGGCAAGAATAATCGATTTATCGGTTCATATCTTTCTTTTCTTTTTTTTTTTCTTTTTCTTTTCTTTCATCCCATTATTATTAATATTATTATTATTATTTTATTATAAAAATAATGATCATATTTTTCCGCTTAATTTAATTTTGAATAAAAATTTCATGCTTGAATTCAAAGAATTTTTTTTTTTTGTTCATTCTTTTAGTTGAAGTCAATAACTAAAAGTCAATTGTATTCGTTTAAATTTTAATATTGCAAAGAAAATGAATTGTACAGCAACGAGAAATAATTTTGTAAGATATAAAAATGGAGACGTGAAGAAGTTGAAAACGTTTATAAAAACTACCAATAATAAAGAATAAAAAAAAACACTAAAAAAAAAAACTGTTCGTAAGTATATTTTTAAGCTCAACTCAATCTTAATCTTAAATCAAATGAACCGATTACTGTTTTAAAACTTTAATACAAGCATTTTGTAAAAGCAATAAAGGATTTCACTCACACTTCTTTTCCTCACTTTACAATCCCTTACGTTATATTACTAAAAGCGCTTGTTTTCAAATGCTTTCTTTTCTTTTTTTCTTCTTTTTCCTTTTCTCGTTCTCTTTCTGCTTTAACGCGAAAAATATTACACTCATCATAAATCAGTCAATTTGACGTTACTTGAAGAAGAAAAGAGGAAAAAAAGAGGAAAAAAAGAGGAAAATAATAATAATAAGAATAACGTAAAACCAACATCGTCGTCGTCAGTTCAGTTAACAAAATATATAACATGAAGAATATAAATAAAAAGCATGACAATGTGAAAAGCAACAAAAAAAAAAAAAATAAAGGAAAAAAGGAAAAGCAGGAAAATTTTTCACATAGAAAAATCTCTTTCCTGTCGTGACGACAAATCTCTTGATACTTACACCAAAAAAAAGGAAAAAAAAAAAACACTTTTCTTCATTTTTATTTCTTACAAATTTGTTATATTTGTGTTTGTGTGTGTGTGTTAACGCTTATTTTGTATATAACGAATAACGACGAACAAAAAAAAAAAAAAATACAATATGCGCTTTATAAAATTCTTAGACTAACTTCACTTCAGTTTAGTTAACAAAAAAAAAAAACGTCTGAATAATATTCAAGTGCAACAATGATGGCAGCCATAAAATAAAAATGAAAAAAAAACAGGAAAAGAGGAAAATTTTCCTCTTCAAGTTCAAACACAATTTACCGCATATTTTCTTCTAGTTTCACCTTCTTTTTCTCATTGCTATATTTATTCACATAAACATTCCAACAACAACAACAAGATCCACAAGAAAAATAGAGTGATAGTAAATGAAAAAAAGGTAGAAGAAAATGGAGAAGGTGAGTTGACATAAGAAAACGAACATTCTGTCGGTTAAAATTGAAGTAAAACGAAGATATGTAAAATGGAAAGAAAAAGAAAAAAAGTTGAACGGAAGATGGCAAAAGTATAGTAGCTTTCTTAATGTTAAGTCGTTAAAGTAAATGGAGTAGATTTTAAGACATGTTAAAGACGTTTTTCAAGTCTCCAAAAACTCTTCATGGGGATTTGAATAAATTTGCTTCGTTTTCATGAATATATATAATGTATATGTACATAGTTAACAGTGTGTAGGGGGTTAGTAGCAGACGAATGTGAGAGGTGGGTGGATGATTAAGGATGGTGAGAAATATATAGGAAATGATAGGACGCGAATGACGTAAAAATACAACAAAAGAATTATTCATGATTATTTGATGTGATTTTATATTAAAGACAATATAATATTGATGCCAATTTATAAAGGAAAATAGATTCTTCAACACACACACGAATACACAATCAGAAAAACAACCCCCTTTAAATATGAAATAAAAACAGAAGAACAAAAAAAAAAACAAACAAACACAAAACCTAAGTTAAAGAAAATAAAACGATGACAACAACGACAGACATTTACATAATCAGACGCAGTGAAGTACAAAAAAAAAAATGGGAAAATCAACCAGCAAATAAAATGAGAAGAAGAAAATATTGAATCATTTGAAATAATCGTGTTGAAAAATACTCAAAAATTCAATTCAGTAACCACTTTTAAAATCAGTGAGAAAGTGGGGAGAAAACGAATAAAGTTAAAATATTAAGGAATTCTGGTTCTTCATGGCGTCATTTCATTTTCCTCACGTAAATTTAATTTAGAACACCGATGATTTCATTAGAATTTTAAAGTCTTCTTCTTTGAAGTGAAAACAAATTCTTGCGTTTTTGGAGTAGGTACGGATAAAAAAAATAATAAAAATTTTAATGAAAAGCCTCATAATTAAAAATTAATAAAATTTCAGTCTAAAGTTCTAACTTTACAACTTTGAAGGCCATGAGATCAGAATGTTAGGTACATTCAAACTTGAAGGAATTTGTTATTGAAAACTCATTGCAATGAAAGCATATGTGTTTGATACTCACTCGCACGGGAATAATCAATTCAAATAAATTGACTCATTTATTCATTTCAAAGCCAATTTTTTCAAACATAATTTCAAAGTCATATCTGAATAATTTCAATTCATTTTTCAACATAAATCAGTTACAGAAATCTGGTTTTCTGTATTTTTTTTCTTGTTCAGTAAATAAATAATCTTTATAAATATAAAAATGATTTTTCTTTAGGACCACCCGTGTATCATTTAACAAGACCTTTAAAAGGTAAACCTTACCAAAAAAAAAAACATAAAATAAAAAAAGGAGAAAATGTCAAAAAGGTGAATCAATATAAATTTCCTGTATTTTATTATACAGAAAGAAGAAAAAAAAAACAAGAAGCCTGGGGTGTTGTTGTATCAAAACACAGTTAAAACTCTCTAGGGGTTAATTATATATGACATGCACACAGAGGATTTACAAATATATTTATATGGCAACCCAGTAAATAGGACTCGCGGGAATTTATTTTAACCCTAAAGCAAAAGAAAAAAAGTATAAAGAAAAATTGAAAAGAAAAGAAAAAACGATACACAGTTGAAGAAAGAGAAAAAAAATATATAAAAAGAGTGAAAATATAAAAATAATAATCTGTAAAGATATTTTGTGTGTGTCTCAATTACATAAATACAAAATATTATCTACAGGTGGTAAAAATGTGGTAAAGCAAATTGTAACACACTTTCAATTTTTATTGGTTTGATCTTTCGGACCAATAAAAACCATTTACTTAGAATCAATTAAAGGATAATCAATTGTTGATGATTTCTCACAAAAAAAAAAAAGACACGAGAAGAAATGTGGGGGAAAAACATGAAATTGCATTATATTTTTTTTTATGGTTTCTAATTTCTTCCGCAAAAATCAACTAACACCTTCCCTTGTAACAATAATAACATAAAATCGGAAGTGTATAAAAAAGTAAAAACATGAAGCCATTAAGTAACACGAATGAAGAAAGGGTGAGAGAGAGAAAAAAAAACGAATATAAAAATCGAATTTTATGCGAATTTTTTTTACATTTTAGTACAATTTAATTTACTTTTTATTGGTTCACCAAACGAAACGGAGTAGTAAAAAAAATAAAAGAGAAAAAAAAATGCACCCATGGGTTCTTATTTTGCGTTTGTTTTATTTAGTGGGACTGAAAGAAATGATGAAGAAAAGTGTGAGTTAAAGAAAAAACACAGAAAATTGTTATTTTATTGTGTCCAAAAGAATGTTTTAAGTTAAAAAATTGGGTTTTTTTTTTTGCTTCTTTTTCGATCGAATAAAATTTTAGTTTATTATTAGGTAAAGAATTTCAACTCCCTTCCGACTATTTTGTTTCGTTCGTTCTTTCATCCCAACAATCTTATAAGATCATGATCAAAGATTTCATTCTCGACAAACACATACACACATATACAGAGAAGAATAAGAAAAAAAGTAATGTTTCTTTCAAACATATTCATCTCTCATTCTTCAATAGACTTTTAATGTATCCCTCGGGGAGAATACACAAAGGGAAAGAAAGACATAACGTATATACACACGCACACAAACACACACAAACAAATAAATTCAAAAAAAAAAAAAATAAGAGAAAAAAAAGATACAAGATGGAAACAAGTCGATTAAATTTTATTTATATTTCGTTGCCTCATTTTAGATTATAGTCTTTTATATTGACCAATTCACTCGTTTTGTTTCACTGAACATGTATATATAAATATATTCTGTCAAAGTAAGATGAAAAAAAAAAACCATCTCATCACCCATAACCACCCACATTATATATAATCTCACCCTAAATAGTCAACCCTCTCTGAGCCAAAAAAAACACATTTTTTACTACTTTCTGTTTATGATGATGGCATCGACCATCTTTATTGGCAGTTTAGACTCGACATGATACATGTTTTTATTGTCAGCAGCTAAATGGAGGGATGAAGATATGTGTATCAGATTGTGGAATGGTTGAAGGTATTG
Source organism: Pedicia rivosa (assembly GCA_963082725.1). Taxonomy (NCBI): domain Eukaryota; kingdom Metazoa; phylum Arthropoda; class Insecta; order Diptera; family Pediciidae; genus Pedicia; species Pedicia rivosa. The sequence goes on along the minus strand of OY720151.1, from coordinate 7,955,643 downwards.
GAATGAGGATTTTTTTTTCCTTTCTTTATTTCGTTTTTCTTCTTCTTTTTTTTTTGGGATTGTGCCCAAATATGAGAGAACTAAACGAATGAGTGAACATCATGTTTTTAGTAGTCATTAGAAAGAGAAAAATGTATAGGATAAAGTGAGATGAGTTGATATACAAAATACTGGGTTCGGTTTTTACCCAGAGAAAAAGCTGAGTTCAACATAAAAATTATGAATGGTTTTTTTTTGGGGGTTAAAGGAGCAATAAACGGTTATATTGTACTCATTGTTGATGATTTTGAGTGGTTTTTGTGCGTATATGCGTGTTTGTCTGTATATATTCATAGTAAGGGGTTGTATTATATAAGAAATAGGCAGAAAAATGTGTGAGAATTTTTATGGTATCTCATAATGAAGTTCCAATATAATAAACCATATAGAAAAATATTCAATAAGTTGGAATGAATAAAATAATTAGGTATGTATATGATACGATAATAATCAAGAAAATTAAATAGTAATCTTTATATAATATTATGGTATCAATCTTACACTTATATTATAATCAAATCAAAATAAATCGGAAACAATCAAAATACAATTAAATATCAAAACCCTCCATCATCAATTATATAATTGTTCATAACACCAATCAAAATACATCCCAATCTGCAAAAATTTTCACCCATAATAATATTTAATAGGACGAGAAAGAGAAACAGAATGTGTAAAACAGAGATCGATAGAGACTATCCCCTATTAATTCTTATAAACAACAACAATTCGTGTCACACGTTTATTTAAATCTAATTAATATTAATCAACATAAATTAATTTGATTTTTATCAAATGAGTGAAATATTTTTTTTTTGTTATGTTTTTCGGATCATAATAATTAAATAAATGAAAAATAAATATAGCGTGATTATTTAATAATTAAACATTTTTTCATGGTGGTTGTTAATTTTTTTTATAATGAAGGAAGGAACAATAAAAGAAAAGTATGGCGTCTCCACTTGATTATACGTATCGTGAAACAATCATTTAATTCAAAAAAAAAATAATAATACATATTCCATTAATTTATTTAATATTAAAACATCGTATTCCCACACGATCTATCCAACATATACATACATACTTATATTTACTATAAATATTTTTCTTTTCTTTATCCCCCAAATGACTTCGATTAATTCTCATACTTACAAGAAGTATATTACATTTATATAGAAAACATATTGAATATCACAATAATAAAGCCAATCATCTTGATATTATCAAATACGCAAACCATTTCATATAAGAAAAAATAAAGAAAAACAACCCTATCACGTATTTCAACTTTATCAAAGATTTAAACCAAAAAAAACATAAAGATAATAATTTTTTTTTCTTATCAGGATTTTTCTCTCTGATTATACGATTAACAAGCACATCAGGGTCATCTTTCATTCCCACAATTTTGTATTATAACATTCTATTAAAATATAGAAAGAAAAAAAAAAACTTACACACACACACACATTGTGCCGTTTTATATTTTCACATCTTTTTCTTTACATTTCCTCCTTTTTTTCTTCTTAATAGTGACAAGTGGCGGCGCCACAATCGTCTCTCTTTAAGAATATATAACTTGATATAAGTAATAGAAAATTCAATATGGTCGTATGTACATGTATACATACGTAAATCTATATATAATATAGAAACGATCACGTACAACACAGTCTTATTATATAATGTAATATAGGATTGGACCAGAAAATGTTGAGTATATATGGATAGCGTGGTAGGAAAATTGGTTATATGAAAAAGTAAGAAAGGGATGTAGAATGAATGAATGAAACTACCATATTCTACCATATATACATATAGAACTACAAAATTGCATAAAAAAGTTGACTATGTAGAAGGTGAATAGGAGAAAACGAGAAGGAAAAACAAATGACAAGAAAACGAATGATATTGGGTGACTTTATGAAAATCGGCGGGGAGTTATTTTCTTTTTTGTTCGTAAGGAGCTGGGGGTGGTCTGATTCCTGATGGATATGAAAATAGCTGAACAAATTCATATTATGTTTTGTTGTCGTATCCGTATGTTCGTATTTCCGTTTTTCTTTTCTTTATTCTTGATTTTTTACATTCTTCACTTTTTATATATAAACGTAATTCTTATAGAAAATTGATATTTAATGAAAGATGAATCGGAAATAGTTTTGTTTGGAGCGTTGTTATTTCTTAAGATTTTCACATAAAATAAAATAAGGATTAGAAAATAAATATGAAATAAATTCTATAGGCTTTTCTTAAGCCAAATGTGATTGATTTTGTTGTTGTTGCTGTGTTGCTCTTCAAAAATATTGTGATTGATCATGTTTATGTAATCGACTTAAGTAAGCTTTAAATATTTAAAGCTTATTAAACTTATTGTATTGAATTTTTGTACCCTAAAGATATACATTACGAGCTAGGTAAAATAATATATACAATTACATTCTTATTTTAATGCAAACATTCACAATAATTCCACACCCTAAAAGACAATTAAAAAAATATATATATAATAAAAATAAACAAGAACACATTTTTATCTTTATATCTACTAAATCATGTATTTAAAACACCTCTGGAATATTTTGACTATTAAATTAAGACTTTCCACCAAAGTCTCTTTTAAAACCTTACCCACCAACCGTTTCAACCCCTTATATTCCCCTACCAATTTTGTCAATGCTATATTTTATTCGACTAACTTAAATCCCAAACAAAACTGTCAAACCCTTGTCCAACCAACCAAAAAAAAAAAAAGAAACAAAGAAAACAAAAAAAAAAAAAAGAAAAAGATTCATATTTGTTTGGATGTTCTCAGAATTTTATTCCTCATTTTTTATCACTCCACTTTTTTTTTATGTACATACATAATTCCACCTTATTCGACCCAAACATTTATTATTCTTCTCTACCATTTTATTTCAACAAATACAAATAAACAGAAAGAAAGAACCGATCTATTAGCATAATAAGAGAAACATTTAATAAATTTATTATGAAGTGAAGTGCGACTTTGAGGCGCCCTATTTTTTTGTTTCTAAATAAAAAATAATATAAATTTTTTGGACAGCTATACTTTAAAACGTGCTTTTTGATAACAAAAAAAAAACAGCAAGAAACAAAATAAAACAACACAACGTTGTGTACGCCCATGCTTCCGAAAGTCAAAAGTCAGTTCAGCATTTTTCACTTATCTCTTTATACGAATAAGAAGAAGAAGAAGAAAAAGAAGAAAAAATGTCTTTCATGTACATCCTGTTAACATTCCAAAAATATATATAAAATAAAATTTTCTTCATCGTATTCGCCTTCCAATACCCACCCCCAATTTCACCAATATTCAACCAACCACCCATCGGAAAATTTCCGTCATATATTTTCTAACTAATATGTATTCATTTCGTGTTATCCCTTACAAAAGAGATATCCTCAATACATATACACACATACACACTCATACAGCATAGGAAAAAAAAACAGAAATAATAATACGAAGCAGAAAAATACAACAAAAACAATAATAAAAAAAAAAAAGGAAAGAAGAAAAAAAGAAAAAGAAGAAAATTTCTTCTATATATAAGAGAAAGAAGTGTATCCTTGGGGACCCCTTTGCGCCAATTCGTCTCAAAGTTATTGCCCGTATCGTTACACGTTATATTATCCCCTTACTTACCTCCCCCTAATAAATATAATACAACTGTACTCTTTTTATTTCTACCTCCCTTCTCTTATAAACTACTTGTTCTATCTCACTTTATCACATGAACACGGACAATCAAAATCCATCTATGTTTTTTTTTGAAACAAGTTAAACTAACATAATACAACCATAACTTGGAATGGTACAACTTGTACATATGGTTGGGGCAGGATAGAAGGACGGAAAAACATGGATTAAAGAATATATAAAATGAAGAAGAAGAAGAAAATTACGAAAAAAAAAAAATTACTTTCACAAGCAAAAATGAAAATGATGAAATAAATTTGTTCACAACAGCTTAAAATTGTGAACAAAATCTAGAAATTTTACTGTAGTTAGTTATACGTTATTTCATTTCATTTTCTATTTTTTTACTCTAAGAATATATAATAACAAGGGTGGAGTATGTGTGTGTGTGTATAAATGTAATGTGTATGAATCTATGAAATAGACGGGAGGGTTGAATAGTATAAAAAAGTAGAATGTATATATAGGAAGAAGAGAGAGTATAATATTTACTCTAATTGTATTATTATACGAAATTGTGACTTGATGTTGGGTGCTTGTGTATTATTATATGAGCCTTATAATTTATAACATCTAAAGTAGCAGAGAGTATATATATGGATTGTGATTGTTAAGACAGAGAACAGGACGGTTAATAAATGTTATTTATACGTTTATTATATTGTTGTATGTGTTTATATAGAAATTATAATTCTATTTTGAAGTTTAAACACAAATTGTTTAAATAGAAAAATCATATTTTAACCGAAAGAAAAATGATTTTAATTCAGTGAATGATTGATGTTTTAGTTATAGAAAATTACCAGCAAATTAAGTTTATAGTAAAGTGATTGAATTTATTTATTAATATTGATCTTTAACAGAAGACGAAAGGTTTGGACACGCACGTAACGAAATGAAATCTGTGATTTTCTTTTGTATTTGACAAATATATGATTTGTTGAAAATATTGAAATGATAAAGTGTGAAAATGACTAAAATCATAATATTTCTCTTAATTTACATTTTAGCACATGCAATATTGTAATGGGACATACACACGTTAAGAATTATAAAAATATAAACAACAATCGTGTGACACAAATTAAAACCGAACACATGTTTTAAAAGTAAATTGTTATAAAAAAAATTTTTTTATAAAGAAAATGATTTGATTATTTATAAATTCAAATTTAAAAGTCTCTAAGTTTAACGAACCACCCACCATCAGTTATCAAGCAAAAAACAAAAAAAAAAAAAAAGAAACAAAAAATACGAATAAAAAACGTCTCTTAAATAAATTCAATATAAAACTTCATCATACATAATTAATTGGTTTGTTTGTTAGAAAAATATTTCTCTTTCAGAAAGTTCAGTTGTTAAAGAATTCTTTTTTTTTTGCGAATGGTCAAAAAAAATTATCTTAAGTTCATAAACATTAAGAATTGTGAATAATTTAAAAGAAAAAATAAGATGGAAAAATGAGGGGAAAAAATTAAACAAAAATCATTGTATAATAAAAATGTGTAAATTAATTTTATAAAAATAAAGGAAACAAGGATAATATAGTATTTACATTGCTACAATAGATGAAGAGGAGATTGTGTGGGTGTGAGAGGGTGGTAGAGGATGAAAGATTGAGCTTTTGAGCTTGTATTTTTTCTTTTCTTTACTTTCTTTCTTTTTTTTTTCTTGGAAGAATTATCACTTGGGATATAATCGTAAATTAGGGTCACGGATTTGTTTTATTGATAATAAAGATTACAAAGGGATTTTATATTTTATGATTTTTTTCGATTAACCTCAACCTATTTTTCAATAAATTACAACCACCCAAAAAAACAAAAAAAACCCCCCCTTCAATATATTTTTGTTTTTTTCTTTCTATTGTGGATGATCCATTAGCGTAATACTTTTATCTTTTTCTATAATATATACAAATTATATTTGTAACACCCTATGTGTATTGAAAACAGGGTAGTATTTTTTTTTTTGTTTTTGTTATTCTTTATTTTTATCTTTAAAATTTTTAAATAATAAATAAGACACAATTTCACCATTAAATCAGACAGATACTGATCACAATCACCCCTTTATAAATTTTTCATAAGAAACATCAACAAAAGGAAAATCTTGAGACACGTAAAATTTTGTCAAGTAGGTACCCTATTTCTTATCCAATTTTTTAAGAATTTTACTTTCATCTCGAATAATATATATTTTGGTTTATTTAGTGAAAACTCAAGTACGTCACTGTACCTAAATTTGATTTCCATAGCAACACGCTCCAACCAACTTCAGGTTGATTTTTCCGTTTTTCTCGTCTTTTTGTCGTCGTCGTTTTTACTTTGTATCTTTGTTAGTCTTTCAATATAAAATTTTTCGTATACACACACACACACATAACATTCATATACAATACACATACATATAAGTAATCCACCCCTTAAGAAGAAGTAGTCATCGTCATCCGCATCCTTAACCGAAACCATTTTTTTGTTCTTTTTTACTTGAATTTCGATTGGCTGTGTATGAGTGTGTGTGTGTATTTATATATATTTGATTGTGTTTTGAATTCCCAAAATTGTATAAGAAAACGATATTATGCAAAAAGTGAAAAATTCAATTGAAATGTGTTAGAAAGGGACATTAGCTCAAGAAGTGGTCAAGGGCGTAGTACTAACAGAGAAAATAGACTATAGTGATTTCTTTCGTTGTTTTGTTTTCGTTTTAAATTTGTTATTTTTTTTTTCTTATATACATAGGGTTGGATACACCACCCCTTTCCCTGTTTTCAATATGTATTTTTTTTTATCAGTTTTTTTTTATTTCGTTGTTTTTATTTTTCATTTCATTTCATTTTGATTTTTATATTTCCTCATGGAATACGAAAACAAAAACAAACAAAAAAAAAATAAGAAAAAAATAAAACAAAACAAAACAGGAAAAACTGTAGGGAGAGAACAAAAACAAAAAAAAAACCTCAAAGCTTTTTGATGATACAATTTTCCGTATTTTCTTTTCTGTTTATTTTTTTTTCTTTCTTTTTTTTTACTGTTGTTGTCGTTGTGTCTTCCTTTATGTGTTTTTTTTTTGTTGCTTCTTTTCTTTCGTTTTTTTCCCTCAAGTTTTTTCCAAGTTTTTCATCACTAAATGATACTCACAAAGTACACAATAGTTAGATGTCAGAGTATTCTTGTTAGATTGATGTTTTGGATTAGATGAGTGGGTGAGTTGATGGATAAAAAAAAAGAATAGAAAAGAAAAGAAAAAAAAACAACAACCAAGAGCAGCAACAAAAAAAAAAAGAAGAAAAAAGTAAAGAAAAGAAAATAAAATTTATTTAGATAAAAAAAAAAGGAAAGAAAAGAAAAAAAGAAAATGGAAGAGAAGAAAACAAATAAAATTGTTTGACAGGAAATGTTAGAGGAAAATGATAAACTTATTTTTGTGTGAATTTTATTACGATAAAATTATGGGGTGATTTACTTTTTTATTTTTTTTTACGAGAGAGAAGGAAGAATTTGGGGTTGCAGATAAATTTTGATTGCATATAATTTGAAAAAGATTATTATTCAAAACTTTAAATAAGGATTAAAATTCCAATTTATCTTTTTTTCTCCTTCTTCTTTTAATAAAATATTCATTATATAACAACTTCCGCATTCAACTTGAATTAAACTTTTTTTTTTTTATATTCCTTCTTTTTATAAATTTCAACTTTTTCAACCTTCCCCCATTTTAAATAAACAAAAAAGAAGAAAACGAAAAAACCCCTCGAAAAAAAATAAATAAATCAAATATTCAAATCACATTCCAAATATACGGATTTTGTGAAAAACTTACCAGCAGCTTCAATGAATTATTTGGTCGACGAGACATTTTCAAGTGGATTCATCACAATTTCTCTTCCCTTTTCTATATCAAACCTCTTCTTTCACTCTTACTAACAAAATTCAATATTCTTCACCATCTGTCTGTCTGTCTGTATTTTTTTTTTTTTTTTGGTTTAAACATGTTTTGTTTATATTTCGTTAAAATACAATTTAAATTAGATTATATCGAGGATCAGACAATTTTAAAAGTTTTAACAAAAAAATTTATAGCAAATCGTTCACTTTCACATTTCGTCTTCCGTAACATTTGATTTAAGTTAATTTATAATTCTTTTTCAGTTATTTTTTCTCTTATAAATTTTTGTCTCGTTCATTCTACTATTAGCGATAGTTATTATCACTTTATTATAAGAAGGAAAAAAACAACAACAACATAAGATAAGACAGACAACACTTCATACAAATATAAATAAATAATTAACATTTATGTGTAAAATATCTTTAACTATATTTTGTTTTGTTTTAATTAACATTAAGATGTAAATTAGTTCAAGAAAGTTGATATATAGATTAGAGATCGCAGAGTGTTACTAATATATAAGTGTGAATATACTAAATATACCTTTAAATATAAATAATACAGGGTAATTCTATTGTCTATTTTATTTATAAAGCATCTATTTATATGAGTTGAATATCACTAAAATATACAATAATATATTATTCAACAGAAACACAATTCCCCATGTGTAAATAACAGCTCAATTTCGTTTTAACACAAATTTCTTCTACTTCTTCTTTACTTTTCTTTTCTTTTCTTTTTGTTATTCAAATATCAGAAAATATTTATTCTCTTTTAGTTAGAATGAAATGTCAACCACGTTTCTACCATAGACGCTAACTATGCTATAGAAAAAAATATTAAAGTTTGGTTATACTATCTTATACATATGACGTCATTTGACGTTTAATTTAAAGAAGAGATGAACTGCTATAAAACTGATTTTAATTTTTCATAGCAGCGATAATCCGGATTACATTTGCAATAAATCTTATATTTTTGTTTTGAAGCTGGCAACACTTTTATTTCATTTATTGTAGTTTATAACTTTCTACATTATTCTTTTTTTGTTCAACTAAATAAAAACACATTCGAATGAATTTCACCTTTTTTTTTTTGTGATGTGATAAACTTTAAACATAACCAAACTTTATTTCACTATACTCTCTTTTGAATATTTTATTATTCTATTTTATTCTATGGTAGAACAGACACGTTATCCTATAATATCCTCTATACTACATAATAAAATCCCATCACTCTTAAATCTTGTTATAAAATAAATAAAATATATAACAGAAGCAAGGATAGACGACACATATTATACTTTTTTTTTTTTATAAAACAAAAACGAAAAACAAAAAAAAAAACGATCCCCAAACAAAACAGAAAAACCATTCTTTTCTCATTTTACTTTTTTAGAAAAATAAAAAACAAAATAAAAAAAATAAAGGAAGAAAGAAAAAAAAAACAGCACACACATCAAAGTCAACTATAAAATCCACCCTGTTACAAAAATATTCTATAGAATGTATGAATGTATATGAACATTTATTATATGAAAATTTAAAACATTATCACATACACGCTAAACTATCAAGTAATTTATGTAAATTAATCAGAGATTTATTTGTGAACATTAGGAATTAACATATTTTGTGTGTTGTGTGATGTTGTATATATAATATAGTTTATGTTATATGTGTAAGAGTGAGATAGAGTGCGAAAAATATAAAAGGATAATTTAAAATGAGTGAAATAGAAATAGATAAACAATGATATGCTTATGTTAAAAGAGTGAAAGGATAGATTATAAATATCATGTGTTAAAGTATAATCACAGAACATAAACATGGATATACATACACACACACACACACACATATTAACCTAACATCCATATCCATAGAATTCAACATAGAAGTCATGACATTTTATGTTAAGTGATTTGTTCATTATTGCTGTTATTAATATTTGATTAGTTGTTATTGTATTATAAGATGTTAGAAAGGGATGGGATACGGGTGTATAAAGAATAAAAACAAAAAGGGGAAAAAATGTAGAAAATATATATTTTTTTGTATAAATAAATTGGACACGAAAAACTAAAAATTCATTATGTTTCGTTCAAGTATAGTACAGACAGAGAAATACAATCAGAGAGAAAGAGATGAATAGATAGGGGGAAAAATGTGGGTCTTTTGTTTTATATTATTTTATATTCAGCAGAGTGTATTATTATGGTAAACAGAGGGTGACCATAAACGATAATATTTAAACTCAGGTGACACTTTTATATTATGTAATGTTAATCTAGTAATTATATAATAATAATGACATCCTCTCACCTTCATTCACTCAATTTTCTTCAATTTTTGTTGTTGTTGTTTTTGTTGTTGGATTTTGATATTGTTACGGTAATTTATTCATTTTGTTGTTAAGAAAAAAAAATGAAGGTAAGTAAAAAGAAAACAAAAGATGTACAGTGTAAGACTTAAGACATTAGAGCGTAAGTAGTAAGAATAAAAACAAAAATAAAAAAATGGTCTTATATAAAAAAAAAAAGGGTTTAAACAAGAATGTTTGTTGTAATTAAATATGAATAATATTTTGTTAAAATGAAATGAAAAAAAAAAGAAAAAATAAAGGAAAAAGAAAAAAAAAGAGGGATGAAAATATTTTTTAGCGTAGAAGAAAAAAACAACAACGAGAGATAATGAGAATAAATATCACATTTTATATTTGGTTTAATATTTAATTAGATTAAATTTTAATTAGAAAAAAGCGAAATATAATGAGAAAGAGAGAGAGAGAAGTTAAGTTTATTTTCATATAAAATAATAACACTTAAAAGATGAATATAAAATAAGAAGAAATATTAAAGGGTTAAATTCTTATCACTGATAAAAATAATTGTAATTTATTATTTTGTTTGTTTTTAAGCGTTTCCGACCATTTTTTTTTATTTTGTTTTTTTCTTCTTCTATTTTTTAACGAGTGACATAATTAATTTTGTTGGGGAAAATAAAAAAAAAATGATTAATAAGAAAAAACAAAGAGAAGTTTACAAAAAAAAATATATAAATTGGATACCCTTTATAATAGTCTATTAACCCACACTTACACACACAAGTGAGTTCAATGTGAGTCATACCGTCTGCGATCATAATATTCACCACATTATTAAGTACTTTGAATTTAGTGAACAAAAAAAAGTTACAAGAAGAATATTTGTAAATTCAGTATTTTGATGATAAAAGAACGAAGTAAAATTTATAACGTAACGTAAGCCAAATAATAGTGTAATGTACAAGTAGAGACATAATAAAATATGAATTATGTATTTATGAAGAGCAAAAAACAACAATCATTTAAAATTTATCCATACTTCTGTGTGTGTGTGTGTTTGTCTGTGAATATTTATGGAAAACCAACAAAGATAAAAGAAAATTTTCATATATAGATGAAAAGTTATTCTATTAAGAAGTTATGAAATTTTTGGAGTTTTAGAAAAACTTTAATTAATTGAAAGCACACGTAAGATTCTGGACTTTGATTCTACTTTTGGATGAGTCGATGCATATTCAATATTTTTGATATCAAACAATTAAAATTCCCCTTCACTTATCTAGGTTTTGTTATAATTTCTTAAACCTAAAAAAACAGTATTTTATACTCTGCTCACGAAAAAAAATTGTCATCACAAATTGATAATAAAACAAATTCTTGATACTCGATCATATTTATTGTCGATTATCATAATCCTACATAAGACTGCGTAAAATTAACGGAAAAAGAAGTTAGTGTATTACGATAAGAGGTTTTTGATTCTTATACAAAAAGAATAAATAACAAAAAAAAAAAAAAGAAAACCATAATTATAAAAGATAAAAAATAAGGGAAAATATTTTTCATGTCACTCTTAGTATTATTATGGGAAAAATATATTTTCTCTATAATAGCAAACACATCATCATCATAATCTCATCGTATAATACATCAACAACAACAGCAAAAAAATATTCATCCCCTTCTAAACAAACTAAATCAAGTAAATAGCTCGATCACATATACACACACACACACAGACACATCTCCACACGAACAGATTCAGAGGCAGAAGCAGAGAACATCCATAATAATATCCAACACAGAAATCAGATAAAATTCAAATTTTCATAAATAAAAATCAACTTTTATAGAGACAGAATTTTCTCCATTTTTTTTTCTTTTCTTTTCTTTCTTCTTTATTTTATTTTTTATACAAGAAAAATTTCTTTTCAAAAAATTCCTATAAATAGAGTTGGGAGGATGAGATTGTGGGTGGTGGTGTTAAGTTGGAAAGAATAAGATGAGAGAAACAAGATGGGTATAAGTTTTTTTTTTTTTTTATTTTGGAATGGTTGTATTTGTTTGTTTAAGGGTGTGAGGGATTAAAGGGAATAGAAGATTTTTTCATCCATAAAACACCCTTTTTTTTTTGTTCTTTCTTCTTTGGCTGAAATGATATGTCTTTTCACTACTTTATACGGAAGAAGAATATATCTTGGGGATTTTTTTTTAGAACATTGTTTACATATACATATACACACACATATACATACATACATACATACACATATATATATATATAAACTCTCCCGTCAAGTCAAACCTATAAAGATATATATTTTCGTTTTTATTTTTTTTTATTTCTTGTTCATCTTTGTGGAGGCATCAGATGGAAAGAAAAACATACGTATCATCCCCTATTATATTTGTTTGTGAAAAGATTGGGGATTGTTAGGTGGTTGTGGGTCGTCTCTTCATCTTAGTCGTAGTCTTCGTCGTCTTCTCACAAATAAAAATATATATATATATACAAAAATAAAATAAAATAAAAATCTTAGGATGGAAAGTTGTTTTATTTTATTTTTATTTTCACATTTTTATTTGTTGAAAAAACAAAAAAAAAAAAAAAAAAAAAACAAAGTTGAAGAAAAATACAATTCAGTTTGTATTGAATTAGGAGTGTAGGTTGAAGGGGTTTCATATTTTGTTCTTCTTATTTTTCGATTTAAGGATGAAATCGGGTGGTTGAAAATCATTGAAGGATAAACAAAATATGTTACAAGTAAAAATAAATTTATTATTAGATTTTCATCTTTTGTTTTTGTTTTATATTCTTTTTTAACGTGTTTAATTGATGTATTTGATTTATTTTGTTTCTATTTTAGTTGTTCAACTAAAGAAATAAATGTACACACTACACACGTAACGTATGAAATCTTTTAAAACAATACGGTGAACATCAGGGATGTATTACGAAAGCTTGGATTTAAAAATTTAACGTAATGCATTTCAAAACTTGTCAAGATATTATTTGTGCTTTAGAAACAGTGCGGTTTTGATGTCTCAGAAGCTTTCCAAGAAATGTTTTATTTGTTTAACATTTCACAATTTTATACAATAGTAACGTAGTTAAATCAAGAATATTGTATTGAATTGACATTTAAAAAATGTAATAGGACAGCAATCAAAAATTAACATGGTTAAAAAGGAAAACCGCATCAAGTAAAACAAACAAAAAAAAACAGTACAAAGCAACAAAAACAATTGTTCAAGTTATAAATATAGTAAGATCAGAAAACATTTCTGACTTGACAAAATGTCACGTCTGTTAAGTTACTTTGTAATCCGTTAGATGTCACCATTATCATCAACATTGTATGTTATTTATTTTATATTCATGGATTCCTGTGTACAAAACAAAACATCACGAATAAGATTGTTGTACTTTTTGTTCTTACTGTTACTGTTTTTGTTATTCGTTTGTTGGTTATTTGTTCTGTCTTATTTCTAACATAATAAAATTATTCTTACAAAGTGCTATTCTGTCATTTTGTATACCAAATAATGTGTATATGTGGGTATATGTGCATTTATCCTAAGGATATGGGTTATGTAATATGTGTGTGTGTGTGTGTGTTTTTTTTTCTAGGAAATGCATTTTCGTATTATTATTATTATTATTTTGGTTAAAGGAAACATCAAGAAGAACATGAACAAAAACAGTAAATATAAAAGGAACGATGTCAGATGTAAAAAGGTTGACAGGAGAAATCAGTAACATTCTTGTTATTGAGTTGTTGTTGTTTTTCCGATATTGATGTTTGAATTTATAAAGTGAAATAAACAATATTATAAATGAGAATTTATTAATAGAAATAAAGTCAAAATTAAATGTTAAGATTGAAAATATAAATGAATAATTTTATAAACAGAGTCCAAATTATATTCTCGTTTAACATTTTTAATAAGTAATTTTTATTAAATTAAAAACAAAATTAAAAGAAAAGTTTTAATTGTAACTTTTCATTTTAATAAATCAATCAAAAAAAAAGAGAGAACAAAGTGAAAAAAAAAGTTTACATTAGCTTTTCTCATTTTTCGTTTATTTTTAATATCCAGAACAGAAGTAAAGTTTTTAATTTACTTTTGCTAATTAATAATGAATTTATTTAGTTTTTGTTTTAATTTTTATAATATTTTAAGTAATTAAGAGTACACTAGAAAATATAAAATAAAACAATAATCTTCACTTAATAAAATATGAAATAACAAATTTTAGTAAGTATAAGTACTTTGAATTTTACATTAATAAATTCAAGTGATCTCAAATAAAACTTCAGACAAAAATTTCTACAAAAAAAAAAAAATGTAAGTATAAAATTCCGTTTAAACAATATAAATTCCATTGAAATTATTTAATTGACCGAATTAACCCTGTTTATACGGAAAGCAACGATAATAAAACATTAGCTTTTAATTTTTAAATCTTTTTTACATAAAATCCACTTGAAAAAACAAAAAATGAACGGAAAAAGCTAAACCACTTAAAACAAACACAAGAAAAAAATTAACTTTTAAACTTATAATAAAATCTTCAAATAAATTTAAAAAAAAAATACATACACACACACAAGACCTCTTTTACTATTAAAATAGTTAATTAAACTCTATTCTTTAGTCTTTAGTGCATAGATTCTCAAACTTTACAATTTCCGACTTACGTGAAAAATTTTTCTTTTGTTTATTTTGGCATACGCTATATATTTACTTTAACTATTGTAGAAAATATGAAAAGAAAATTATACGCGACATAAAAGAAAAAAATTACTTAAGCTTCTTTCGTGTCAAGGATCCCTTGTTTGAGAACCATGAGTAACTAAAGTAATTAAAATATTTTTATAGGGTTTTTTACATTCATTAATATACGGACTTTTATTGATAGAAAGATTCTAGAACAATCCGCAATTCTTGGTAATAGATGATATAATAAGAAATTATTATGATTATTATTGCCTTAAGTGTATTAGGTTTAATAAAATAAAAAAAACTTACAATTTTTTTTATGAAAATCAATGAAAAAAAAAAATTTCTTTTTAATTTCTATAATTTCACTACGGTTGCTGTAATAAATATACGATGTATAAAAACATGAATATCCTTCTATATTTCCTCTTAATATTTTATAGAGTGAGAAAAGGAAAAAAAAAAAAGATTGATTGTGTAGAATGAGAATATTTATATTCTAGGAAATCCTTCAAAATATAAACCTCATCTCATCTTCATTCATTCAATTCCATATTTATATCAAACACAACAAAATTCTATACATAGCAACAACAACAAAAAATGTATTTTGAAAACCTCTTACATCATCTCAAAATCCCCATTCTCTTTTAACAACCCACAAAAATTCAACCAACTCAAATGCAAATATTATATAAGCAAACGATATACACATTTTCTCCTTCTTCTCCTGATGTAATAATGTAAAATACAAACGTGCAATAGAATATATATTTTTTTTTTGTATTTCGTTCAAAATGAATTACTATTCATAACGTGAAATGATGACGATGAAAACGAATGACAACGACGATGACGTCTAGATATTGGGGCGACATCTGTATACGATGAATTTTTGTTTTGATATTAAATTTATTCTTCTTCAACCTTTTTTTCTTGTCATAAGATTTTTTTTTTTTTTCTCTACGTTCAATTTTACTTTTTGATTATAAATGTGTCTGCACTACAGTATTTTATGTACAGGTGGTTTTATCATTTAATATTTTATATATTCTCGTTAACCCTTTAATACCCTTCACCACCTTATAGACTAAAAATAAAAATTCACTCAATTCATATTTCATACAGCCAAACACACACATACACACACAAATGGCAACAAAAAAAAAAAAAAAAGAAAAGAAACGTAGGAAAGAACAGAAAAGAAAAAATCACAAGAAACTTCACTCATAAATTCTCGGTTATTTTTTTTTAACTTTTTTCTTGAAAAGCAAAATGAAGCAAAAAAAAATCTAGAAAAAAAATTTAAAAAATAAGTGAAAATGTACAGCAAGAAAAAAAATAGAAAATAATATAAGAAAAAAGAGAAAGCAATAGATGAAGATGAAGAAGAAGAGATTTCAAAATCATCATACCCACTTTCCGGTTGTTGGATAAGAGAAATATATATATTATATTATATAAGATTTACTAGTATACTTCCCAAGTAATACTAAAAAAAAAAATAGAGAAAAGTAAAAGGAAAAAGCAAAAAAAAAAAAAGAATAAAGAGGGATTGAAGGGCGTGAAAAAGCCAATAAACCCAATTCCGTTGAAGAAAAGTAAAATTGTGTTGTGTGGCATTTGATATTGATGAATGAAATTTTATTCTCTTTTTCTTTATGGTGAATTTCAATACGAGAGCGAGAGAGCCAAAGTGAAAGAGAAATGGGTGAATGGGAAAGAAGATAACGGAACCTTATAAAAGTAGAAATGGGTGGTATTTTATTTATTTTTTTTTTAAGGGATTAAGGATAATGTTTAGAGGATAAGCAAGGATGAGAGATGGATAAAGAAAAAAATGTACTATGAATTTATTATACACAAAAATATATATAACAGATTTTATACACAAAATTTATACTTTTATCAGATTTATTAGATTGTTGAATATTGAATGTTGGATTTATTTAGTAAAAATAAATTAGATGAAAATACAGAATGAGAGAAAAAAAAATACCAACGAGAAAATGTTAAAAAAAATAAGGGAGGATGTCAAAAAAAAATCCATTAAAGTGTTTGCTTTAATATACGCCAACACAAGAATTATACCACAAACAATAATTAACCCTCTCATGTTAATGAGTATTAAAAGGGGTGACAAATATTTTTGTTCATGCCAATCCATCCCATCCCAACACATACTTACATTCCAACCCTTCATTTTTTTTTCTTTCTTTTTCCGTCCTTTTTCCTATTTTTTTTTGTACTTTTCACATAAAAACTCCGCAAATCATAAAACATGTTTTATTGGATCACAAATCCAAACATTCTACTCTTCACCCTATTATATAACATACACACACACATATGACAAAAGGGATGACAATAAAATAACCCCCAAACTGAATAAAAAAAAGTAAAGTAAAAAAAGAGAAAAGAAGAAAATTGTGCGGTCATTCGGATCGGTCCATTGGGGAAAAATCGTTTGGTCGGTCAACTACACTCGCACACATACACACCCATAAACACACGCATTCATATATACGTAAGAAAACACGATAAATCGTCATCTCTCTATCAGTAAGTATAAGAAGGTGTTTGCATTAAAAATAAAGAAAGAAAGAAAGAAAATAAATAAGATTGCAAAAGAGAAAAGACAGAAGGAAAAAGACAAAAGAAGAAGGTGATGGGAAAAAAGGAGCAGAAGGAAGAGGAGAAGAAGGATGGTAAAATATAGAGGATATATAGAGAAGTTAGGACCATTCTCACAATATGTGCGGCGTCATAACGATTTTCGACCATATCCACCCAAATCACATTGTGGTCTCGACGGACCTAAATTGTGTGGTAAGAGGAAATGGAAACGAGTGTTGTAAATTGTTTGGAGTATACTCTCTCTCTATACTCTACACATATATATGTGACTTGATTTGTGGAATGGGGGGAGGTGGAAGGGTGGCCAGTTGGATATATGTATTTTTTTCCTTTCTGTTTTGTGAGAAGCATAGAAGAGGTGGGGAATTGCTGGATTCTGTGTATATATATATATATATATATATATATATATATATATATATGCAGTATACAGGATGATGTGAGGTTGACCATGGAAATTTATACATAAAAAAAATATAAAAATAAAAAAAAATACAAGAAGAAAAATGAACATCAAAATAGGGTGATAAGGCAGTTTTTCTTATATACATTTTTTCCTCCAAGTTTCTTTTCTTTTTTTTTTTTTGCTGTGTTTTTTTTTCCATCATCATTTTGTGTATAGGGTGACAATAGAACTTCTTTATATATATACACACAAATGTACATACACGCATACATACATATTTATGAGATGATGTGAGTACGTTAGTACCATAGTACAAACGTTCAAGTATGATAAGATTTTATGGTTTAGCGAAAATGGTGGAAAATTTACGACTTTCCTTTTTAGATGCTTTTTTTTCGTTTGCGTTGTTGTTGATTTTCTTTCGTTTTTTTTTTTCTTTGCGGTTAAAATACGAAATATTGTCGATTTAATAAAGCAAAATAGTTTTTCGTTGTTTTTTTCGTTGTATCACAACATTTTAAAATATAAATTAAATATTTTACAAGAATATATTTTGGTCTTACCTTATCATCATCGCCTTCGCTATCACACTGTAAATAAGAAGAAGAAAAATTAAATTAGTTTTTTATATATTTTTTTAATAAAGAAAATATTTGTAGGGGTGAAAAATATCATTAAAAAAAAGTTCTTAATCTTAAAATTAAATGCGACATCACATAGATTCGTATGCATGATGGAATATTGTCATTAATAAAACACGATTATCGGATATTAAAGAAGAAAGAAAAATATACAAACAAAAAATTATCCCTATCGAAAAACAGAATATAAAAGGGTGGGATGATTTTGTATTTTGTATTGGATAGGGGTAACAACCTATAATATTTTATTTTTTATTTTTATTAATTCAATTGAACTTTTTATGATGCCACTACTAAAAACTCATTTCAAAACAAATTTTTTATTTATTTATTTTCGTGTCACCACAAAAACTTTTTATATTAAAAATAGGATGATTCGTATATAGAAATAGAAATAGACAATAAATGTTTTAGTTATCATTTGCAGATGCAATAATTGTGTGTGTGTGTACATTGTATTGTGTTGTGAATTCAATTTTAATTTAAAAAGACAAATAGAGAGAAAATTGTTTATATTTGAAACTTTGAAAAAGTAATCAAATCTCTTGAGTAATTTATAAATTTAGTGAATAACCTTCCATTCACAATACGATTATATGTAGTACACAGAAGGAGACAAAACAATATTGTTTATTAAACATCTAATATTGAAACCGAGTAAAAGTGATCCAAACCTCATGGAGTAGGATCTAATATAATGTCATGATTAAATTGATGAAAATGACTAAATAAAACTTTACAAAAAAAAAATACATTCAGATCAATTTAGTCAATTATTTTCAACTAAACACAAAAGTTGTGATATGTAATTAGTGTTCTCATGTGTATGTATGTGTGTGTGTTTGAACAAATTTTAGTTTATTTTTGAAAAAGTTCCACTTAAGTTAAATAGAATATGGTTAAGGATATAATGACTTGCAAAATATTCTTATAAATACCGCATACTCAAAGGGTAAAATATATTTTAGTGTGGTAAACTTTTCTCTATTCAGTTTACACACTACCAACTATTCGTTAATTAAGATATATGTATATTTATAAAGTGGAACAATATTTACAAAATATCGTCAATAGTGTATATGTGTGTGTGTGTGTGTGTGTGTGTAATAAATCACTTTTAACAAAATAGAAATAACTTTTTTTTTTAATTTAATTTTTATTCAATTAATTTTCTTTAGAATAAATTTAATTGGAAATTTTTGTATTAAGGTTTTAATATTAGTAGGTAATAATAAAAATGTTGATAAGTATAATTACACATCAATTAAATAATATCAGAGACACAGCAAATAGGAATAATAATAACAACGACAACAGTAATTACCATATAATAAATTTTACACTCTCATTCCAATTATTATCTACACCATAAATTGAGAATAATTTATACATGCTAAAGTGAACTTGTATCGTGACATTTTATTTAATCACTCGAAACGGATTTCAATCAATAATAAATAACCGATTAAATAGGGGCAAAAAAAAAAAAAAAGAAGAAAAGCCACGCGATCTGTTTTTTCTTTTCCTATTTATAAAAGCGTTAATAAATTTATTTATTATATTTTTATTTTTTTTTTTGGTATTTTGACATGCACAAAAGAAAAAGAAAAATAGGAAAATGCCAATTTATAAAAGTTGTCAGCACTTTTATATTTCTCTCTGATCTATTGTTTCTATTTAGTATTTTTTATTATTTTCCTTTTAATAACCTTTTAAAATGTGTAATAAAAAAGAAGAAAATTTCCAATAAAATTTCACTCTCTTCTCTTTATTTCTTTTGTGTTTCTGTTAGAGTTTGTGTATTGTGAGTTGAAGTTCTCTAAACTAACATTAAAAAATTTCTATTATTCTGTATAGATTTTTATGAAGTCAATAAAGTTAAAACAAATTCTTAATAAAAAGTATTTTTAAAAGGGGAGGGAGAAAAAAGTGACTATAAATATTATCTCTACTACTTTATATTTTTATAGATTGAATAAAAAAAAATACGTGATCGTAAAATGTTAAATAGACAAATACAAATACAAATACACACACACACACATATACATAGGTATGTTTAACGACGACACAAAACTATCCTTAATGTAATGAAATTATTATGAACGATAAGATAATTTATATTGGGTACTTACGATATATCCTTTTCCGGAACTACATCTACTGCTTGCCTGTTTTAATAAAAGAAAAGAAATAAAAAGAGAGAAACGGATTAAGAATAATTTTTTTAATTAATTAGAAAAATAAGGAAACAGAAAAACTATAAAATAACTTACATCACTTAATCTGTCTCTAGAACTATCTGGATCCCTCGGTGCAACAGATGATGTTGTCAGGCGTTCTGATGCTCTGCCACTATCATCTGATGTACCAGGATCTTGTGCTATTGTTAATGAATTCTGAAACAAAATAAAACAAAAAAAAAATTATTACATTTTTATCCAAAAAGTTTAATAGAATTTTAAGTCAAATTTTTAGGTCAAAGGTTAAGAATGGAATGAGATTAGAAAATCTTTGCATACATAAATATAACAAAATTTTCAAAGTTTCAATTGAGCGAAAATGGAAAAACACAAAAATATGTATAGAAGAATCCGCTTTAAAAAGAAACTTTTTTTTTTTTCTTAGTAAAAGTTTACATTGCATATATAAGTGATTATCCTTTATTATTATAACGTATCTTTATCCTCTCCTATCATATCCTACTTAAAAAAAACTGGATGAACTTCGATATTCTTCTTCTTTTACTTTTTACTTTAAGAAATAAGAAGAAGAAGAAAATAGAAGAGACATTCAAGTGGAATGTAAGATGTAAAAAAAAAACAAAAAAGATTAAATTTCCATGAGAGAACTTTGTAGACGTTTTAAAATAGATAAATAAAGAAAAAAAAAACTCCACCCAAAAAGTAAAAGAAAAAAAAAACACACACACACAGTTGAAACTTATCAACAAAAACAAAAAGAATAGAAATCTTTTCTTGCATAAAATGGATGCGTTTAGTTAGAAAAGTAAAAACAAAAAAAAAGTATGTCTGACTTTTTGTTTCTGAAAAAGAAATCAATTTTTCAATTGCTTGTCTTATAAGACAAGGATATATAAGTACAAGTACATACTTCTTATATGCACTTTATTTTAATAAGAAAAAAATGATTGTTTTTAAATAAAATTCATAAGATAAATAAATTTTCTATTTTAAATTAATTGAATCTTTTACATTTTCTTCTTTTTTTTATTTATTTAGAAAAACTTTAAGATTTCACGGTGAAATGAGTTCAAGTATAAATTTTTTTTCATAGAATAAAAATATCTTGTTTAACGCGAAAGAAACAGAGAAAAAAATAAGAAGAAGAAGAAGCAGTAGAAGTGGAAGGTGAACAGAAGCGATATGTAAGTACATAAAGAACAGGATTCACTATTAACTTTATGAACTTGATTATATAAAAAGAGAGAAAAAAAAATGTACGAAAGAAAAAAGGTTGGCCATTTTGAATAAATTAAAACTTATATAAAGTTAATGGTTTTTGTCGTGTCGGAAGGCCGTCTCTTTATACGGAGAAAGAGAAAAACAAAAAAAGAAAATAGAAAAAAAAAACGAATAGAAGAGAAAAAAAAAATTGCAAACAGGACTAGCGTATAATACACTACAACATTGAGCAATTAATTACTTTTGATTTTGTGACATTATGTGATTTTGTGACATTATGCGACATTAGCACGCAATCTTATATGTTTCTGACAGTTCGTTACAGAGACCAAAAGACGAAACAACAAGAAAAAAAAAAGAATGAAAAACACAACACACAAAATATATCAACAGCAACAACAAGAACAAAAAAAAAAACAGCTGTCAAGAAGCAATTAAGCAATCAAAATATAATTTTAGAAAAGAAACATAAAGAAAAAAGAATAAAAATAATAAAAGAGCGAAACTTAAACACAATCTTAAGTTCGCGCGCGTTAATTTCAATTTTTTTATTTTTTTATGTTTTTATGTTTTGACAAGAATCACGTCACGACAAATCTCATTTTATAAAGACATTTTGATTGACAATTTTTTGAATTAAATAAAAAAAAATGTCTGTCGCATAATGACTGTAAAATTAACATACATAAGTTATTTTTGATTTGATCTGTTGAGTTTTCTGAGAAATCCTTAATCATATTAATGCTAAGAAAATTTACAATTTAACAATTCAAACGAAAAAAAAAGGTTAAAGTTTGTTAAAAGAGAGCCATAACCTTGTCAACTTTTATAACAAAATGTAGAATGTATTTTTCTTCCTATTCTACTTCTTCTTTTACTTTTGCCCTTTTTGTTATGTTATATTATGTGACACCGACAACACGCCTTTAAAGTCAACTCCATCACTGTTAAAATAACAATGTCACTTTGATAAATTGGCGACTTCAAACAATTTTCCGTTCGTTTTTTTTTTTTACAATTTTAGTTTTTAGTACAAACAAAAAAAAAAGAGTCGGGAAAATTCATTTTAAGCAGAAAAAAAAAAATTAAAAACAAAACGGAAATATTTCCATTTAAAATACTTGAGTATATCACGCAAAGATTTTATTATCCAGATTAAAAAAAAATAAAAGCCAAGAGAATGAGAAAGAGTCGATCGGACCGAGTCACAAAACGGACATAGTAAAGTAAAAAAAAAAAAAACAAAAGTAGCTAACAGAAAAAGAAAAAGACAAATCATGACCTATATTTTCTTGATAAACTAAAAATGTGAGAATGACATCAGGATAACAAATAATCAAATTACATGAAAACAAAAACTGTCAGACAGAATGACAATAAAAAAAAACCCCCACAGAAGAAGAAGAAAATTTTTGTTTCAATTAAATTTGATTTTGTTTTTTTGTTTTTTCTGTTTATTTGTTTTATCAACGCGCGAACAAAACTAAATAAAATAACAATCTGTTTTATTATTCGGTAATATGTTACATAATATTCATCATGATGCAGTCATCCGATAACATTAAACCACACAAACAAATAATAAAACAAAAACCATCCACACTTCCATTATAAAATATACCCATATAACAGCCCTTTACAATTTAACCCTCCTCTATCACAAAACAAACCGTTGGCATTTTAAAACAAAAAAAAAAAAGGATAAATATCTCATATATCAGGGAGAGAGAAAAAAAAAATATGAATGAATTTCTATTTTTATTTTTTATTTTTTTATATACAAAAATAAAAATAAAAATTTGCAATTTCAAAATAAACTCAATGTATATGCATGCATAATATACAACAATCATGGCCTCTACCCATTTTTACACACACACACACATACATACATACATACATACATACATACATACATACATACATACATACATACATACATACATACATACATACATACATACATACATACATACATACATACATACATACATACAATATATATCATAAATCAACGTACCCAATATCAACCACCCTTTTCATACCAAACACTTCACTTCCATCATCCATAACATACGATATTTTCAATTCTCACACTCTTCTCTAAATACTGTATGCCCCATTTACTTTCACTCAATACACACAATGGGGTTCTCTGCTGGGTTTTCGATCAAAAATAATAAAAAAAAAAAAAAAAATGTTCAAAAGAGAAAGAGATACAGAGAATGGTTAGGGTGTAAAGGGATGAAGGAATATAAACATATTTTAGTGTCTATTCAATATCGGCAATCGGCACCAATATTACAACCCCACACATTATTTTTTTTTTTCACTCATATTTTTTTTTATCAATCTCCATTCGACAGAAACCCAATATAAATTTTTTTTTTTTTATTCCATCGTGTCGCGTCGTCCTAAATATAAATAAATTTATGTAATCGAAAATTGCATTCAAAAAAAAAATATGGAATTTAATTTGCAAGAATAAAATTGGGAGAGAGAGCGAGAGAAAAAAAGCGAAAATGCATTGACATAAGGGGTTTGGAGTCGTGTTTTAGGAAGTCAAACACACAAAAAACAACAACAACAAAAACAGAGCCAGAGGTATAATTGTGGATGGTTGGGTATGGGGGAGTTGGTTGACATTATTTGTGTATATAAAATATTTATACAAAAAAAAAAAAAAAGAGACAAGAAAAAAAGTATATATAAAAATGTCAATTGAAAAATCATTTATAAATAGAAAAATAAAAAATTCATATTTTATTTATATAGAAGGAAGAATAACAACAACAACAAAGAAAAAATAAAGACGAAAGAAAACAGGAATAACATATAATATTTATGACAATTACCTTGAGGCAATCGTTTTATAAGAGAGCAAAAAAAAAAAAAAAAAAAAGAAAAATGTAAGAAATAAAAAGAAAAAAAAAAAGGAAGATAAATAAAAGAAAAGTAAAAAAGAAATTCAATCTCCGTCACACGAGAAGACATCTCCCCAAGACATCTCCCCAATTTCTATATATACATATTTAAGAAAACAACCTTCATTTCTTCTCTTATCCACCCACCTCCCATCCTATTCCTTCTATTTATTTATTTTATTTTATTTTTATCATGTTTTTATTCTGCTCTCTTTTAAGACAAATAATATCCTTAACTGCATTGAATTGGACTGAGACTATAAGGAAACAAAGAAGGGGGAAAAAAAAGAAACGATATATTATTGTCGATGATTTAGCAGCTTTTTTTTTTTTTTCTTTCATCCTCTTCAATATGATATTCTTTCTATTTCTATTCCACCCATTTTTAGGGAGGCGTTTCCCTCTATATTATAAGATTGAGTTTCAACTATAATTAACACATTTCCAACTTAATTAATCTAATTGTCGAAGTTGAACAGGAGAATGTCTGTCGAACGATTTATTTATATAATCGTTTTGAACATTTCTTTTCTTGTTGTATTTTCTCTCTCTCTCTCTTTCATTCTCTCCTTGTTTTTTTTCTATGGAAGGTAAAGAAAAAAAAAGAAGAAAAAGGAGAAAAAAAAAACGAAAATAGGTTTTTGGTAAAAATGTCAAATGAATGGTTTAAAATATATTATTGTATGGGTGTTTGTTTTGTAATTTATGTAGGTACATTTTCTTTTATTTGTATTTCAATATCTTTACATTATAATTATATGCATCAGATAATATAAATTCTTTAGTAAATAATTAGATAAACGCCTTTAATCATCTATCACTTAATATACATTTACGATCTGTCTAAACTAAATTTTAGTTGGTAAATTAATATTTTAAAATTTAGATGAAAATTAAGACAAATTTCTTGACATACAATTAAAAATTTTTGAAACAAATAAATTTAATGAAGAATTTTTCAAAAACGTCCTTCAAAATTTAAAGGATATTATATGACTTTTGTAGTAAAATTAAGTATAATTACGGAAGCTCTTTAAGAGAAAAATATTGCTAGTGTCAAAAATCTCAGTAAAATTTTTACTCGTTTTATCAAAGGTTTTTTTTGTTCAACAAAAGGTGAAACATCGTGACACACCTGACAAAAGCTATCTCACGACTAAATTGTTGAGATTCTGTTACCGTTACAAAACCATTATAATATTAAATGCAAGAAAATGGAGGAGAATGGAATAATCCAATAACAACAATAACTACATATAGAAGTAGAAAAATAAGAAGAAAACCATTTTCGAGTCAACAACCATTCCATTCAAGGGAACATTTTACGAATACAGTCATACCAAACACAATATTCTACTTTTGCATACACACACAAATATATAAAACGGAAGCAGAACCATCTGTTGGTGTTTTGTTCAAGTTTTCATTATACTAGAAATCGTTATGAAATGTTTATTATTGTAAAATAAAAGTAAAGATAAAATAAAAGGAAAGAAAAAATGTCTGTTTATTTAGGGTTTTGTTAGAACGGATTGACAGAGAAGAAGAAGAAGAGAGGATTGCGGAAAGAATAATAATAATAAAACATTGTAATTAATATTCTCATCATTTAATTTTAATTTTGTTCGTGAAATATTAATTATGTACAATTGAATTGAATAAATACCAACAATAATAACCAACGACAATAACTAAAAAACAACAACAAAAAACAACCAAAAATAAAACACAGAAAATTGTTTTAATTATCTCAAACAATTAATTTGTAATTATGTATTATTATTTTGGGTTATTTTTAGTGTTGATGACTTCTATGGGTGTATGGGTGTGTTCTGTTTGTCAATTGAATAAAACAAAAAAAAAAACGCGTGCATGAAATTAAATTTTCGACAAAAAAAGAAAAAAAAAGAAAATATAAAAACAAACAAAGAAATTAAAAATATTGTGCACGAATCGACGATTAATCATAATTATAATTATTTTAATATAAATTATAAATGTTTGTTTTTACACTCATCATCATCATCATCATCAACCATGATGATGATGATGATGATCATGATGGGTCATATACAATGTAAAATAAAAGACAAAACACATGGTAAACGTGATAATTTTTTACAATTATTAATATTATGCGGTTCGAGAAGAATAAAGAGGGGAGGAGGAGGACTACATTTGTGACATATTTTTATTCTGTTAACACAAATCCGTTGTGAATGTCGAAAAACGATTGTTGTTTTTATTGTCTTACATTAGTGAGTCAAAATTAGATAAATGTACAGGGTTCAAAGGGTCAATATAAAATGTAGTCAAATCAAAATAAAATGTTTAAAAAAAATGAAAAACGTATTTGAGGGATAGAAATTGTTAATGACACAAAGGGGTTAACACTGATAGAATTCGCAACACATCCCATGTATATTACACAAAGCTTTTCACTAGGCGTTTACACATTCACACCGCCACCGTTACATAACTGTGATTAGCCCAGTGGTACTGATTGAAAATAATTAAATCCATTAAATCATATCCACAAAATAATTCAAAGGATGAAAAAAAATAATCACCCACTATAAAAGTCAATAAACTTAAAATTCTTATCTTAATTAATAATCGTGGCAAATAAAGAAAATTAACTTATAAAAAAAAAATTTGAAAGAAAAAAAAACCGTCAGCATGATTTTCTTTCATTCGTGATTTTTTTCTTTTTTTTTTTGGTTGGCTTCATAAATTTAAATAATGTGAAAGTAAACAGAAGGAAGGTAAAAAAAAAATATATACAGAAAGAATGAAAGAGAGACCTGTGAGAGAAAGAAAAGGGAGCAAAATAACAAGATGAAAAAAAATAAAAAATAAAAGAAAAAACACAAAAATCTTAAATTAAATTCAAATTTTGATTTAACTTCTTCTTTTTTTATGTAATTCAATATAATTTATACTCTTATATAATACAATTTGTTTTTTCTCTCTTTTTTCTATTCCTTTTTTTCGTTCTTCTGTTTTTCCACATTACCACTCTTATTTTCTATTTTATATTGAATTATTTTTCACCCCTTACGGCACCCAAAAAGCACACACACACACAAAAAAAAAAAAAAAAGGCACAGAAGACGCCAAAGCACAGACACCTTAAGGTTACATTTTCCAGATTTTTATTGAGTTTTTCACCCTTCGAAAGAATTTTCTATTCTTCTTCTTCTTCTTTATTTTGCATTCCCTTTTTTCATGTTTTTCCCCTATAACTGTGTAGACTTTGGTACAGAGTAGGTTTAGCACTCCTGTTGCTAAAAGGTAATTGCCATACTGTTCTTCTTCTTCGTTTTTGTTCTCCTATTCTTTGCTCAGATATTAGAAAATAACAAGATGAGATGAAATGATAACGCTGAACAAAAAAAAAACCTCACACAAATACAAGTACAAAATAAAAAATAAAAAAACCAAATAAAAGAACCGAAACAAAGAGAATCCCTTTTTTTTTTTTTTGTTCTTCTCCATTTTCCGTTACTCATTTTCCATGAGTTTCTTAGTGGAATATTTTTATTCATGAATTTCAATTTATAAAAAAATTTGTTTTGTTTTCTTTCTTTTTTTTTCGTTGTTTTTGATTTAACTTTTTATTATTATTTATTTGACATTTTATTATTTTTTTGTATTTTTCGTGTAAAAATCCATTTTAATTCTTATTTTTATTCGACGAAGCACTGATGAAAACGAGACAAATATAGAAAGAGAATGTAACTGAAGAAAGTGAGAACTGAAAGAAAGCATAACAAGGAAGAAAATCAATTTCTGAAGTGAAAACCGATGAAAATCATATAACATTAAATTATTATTAATAAGCTAGATTTTGTTTATTCATAATTATAAAGAGAGGGAGAGGGAGAGGCGAGGGGTTAACAACTGTGTGCAATCCTGGGAGAACTCGTAAAGAATCCCTGTGAATCTTTGCGAATCTTTGTGAATCTTTGTGCAATCTTTTGAAATGTGCAATCAGTGGGGCGCAAAATTTTCGAGTGAAAATCCACTCGGCGAGAGGGAGATAAAAAGTAAGAATACTGTCATCAGATAGTGATTTAAATCAAAATAACAACAACAACTATAAAAAAAACAACAACAACGACAACAGAATTAAATTCTCTCGATGGTATTTATTAATATCAGTGAGACAATTAATTAATTAATTTAATTATTTAATAAATTAATTAAATATTTATAAAACAATTTAATTTTCATTATTTTATGATTAAACGTATAAATAATGTGTGTTTGAGTTTGTTTGTTTGTGTGTGTGTGTTTCAGTGTAATATTTAATATAGAATAAATCTGTCAATATTGTATATAAATTTAATAAATTAATGTCAATTAGTCAATATAATTTATTATATTATTTAAGAGATTATAATTATGATGAATTAATAATAATATAAAATTTATTATTATTGTTACACAAGTTGATTTTTCCTTTTCATTATTTATTTTTCTCTCTCTTGTATTATTTATTGAAGTTCATTCGTGTTTGTATTGTGTGTTGTTTTTCCTTTTTTTTTTATTATTATTGTGTTGTTGTTGTTGTGCTTTTTCTTTTTTTTTTTTTACAATTTAATTACAATATTTATTATAAAGATATAAATTTATATTGTGTTTATACAATTGTTCTATATAATATTACACGATTACCACGGTGCTTGTATTCTGTTTGTATGTTATTTTTCTGTCCGCCTCATTCTACACCCCACACCTTATAATAAAAATATCCAAATGTATAACCAACAATCAATTAGTGCGCATGTGTACATCACCACTACACATTTATTCATCACCTGTGTGTATCATTTTTCTTTTGTACACAATACACTTGCTCACACCCTCTCACTCATATAAACAATCAGTCTGTTTCTCTCTCTCTTTATCTTCTTGTATTTTATGTATTTTTTAAACACAGAAAAAAAAAAAAAAAATAAACAAAAACAAAAAAAAAATGGTAAAAAAAAAGAAGCAATATACAAAAAAAAACACGATTTTAAACGAGCAACCAGTTCCGATTTTGACACGATACGGTGAACAACACACAACAAAATAGACATTAAATTTTTGTAAAAAACAGTGAAATAGTCCCCTTAATACGCGCAGATTCCGTGAACATGGTTTTTTTTTTTTGATTGTTTTTATTTATTTATTTTTTTTTTTTTAAATGAAGAGTAAAACAGAAGAATTTAATTTTAAATAAAAATATATTCATTTAATCTACCTGAAAAGTAGTATTATGTACAAATAAATATATACCATCTCAAATGACACAATTAAATTATAATTGAAATAAAAATCCTTTTTTTTTTTTTTTTGTGAAATTTAATAGGATAAAAAATGACGAAAGAAAGAAAGTTTTAATAATAATAAATGTATGATCTCAACCGAAAATATTTTTAATTGTATTGGTTTTGTTTTTACTTTTTTTTTTTTTTGAGTCGTTGGGTCGGATATTCGGTTAATTTTCTTGTCTTTTAATTGTGATGTCAAGCGTGATACGGACAATTTTCTTTAGAAATACTTTATTGAAATGATAACACAAGAATTTATACGTGTATAGTGACTGTATAGTCACTGTACCCCTTCAAATTATCTTATAATAATGATTACATTCCCCCTTAATTTAACATTTCATGTCAAGTTTAGTCTTCTTAGATTATTAAAAATGAAGTTTTATTTTTTATTGAACTTAATATATTTCTGTGTTCACCGAAATCAATAATATATCAAATAGAATTCGGTTCTTCTTAAATATGATTGCTGAATACAAATGAAGAAAAACAAAAAGTTCAAATGACAGAAATTTAATTCTGACAACCTAAGTTATTTGTTTTACCTATAAAAAGATCACGTTTGAATTGATTATACTCTCCGATTAAATGTAATTATAATTATTTCCACAAAAATAAGATTCAAGAATTTGTTTAACAGATACGTAAGACTAAATTAAACGATTTAGAACAATGAACTTTTAATCCATCCCTGTTCGATATTTTTCTTTCTCTCTTACACACACACACACTCTCTCTCTCTCTCTCTTGTTATGTATACTTTTTTCATGTATCAAACCAAAGAACAGAAAAAGAAGATGGATGATTGTATTTGTTAAGTTCCTTCCACTGTTGTAAAAGTCGCTGACTGATAAAACGAAAAAAACGAAGAAAACAAAAACAAAAAAAAAAAAAAAACGATTTAAGAGAGAAAAAAAAAATGGAAAAGAATAGAAGAGAAATAAAATAAATGAAAGAAGATCGACGACACGACAAATAATATAAAAGAAAAAAGGTTGAGTTAAGCATGTAATTTATTTGTCATGTTTAAAAGTAATTAATTTTATACTCAAATGAATTTAAATTTTTTTGAATTGTTAAGTAAATAACTTTAAGATTAAAATTCATCAGTTAACAATTTTTGTTCCTTTACAAAAAAAAAACAACATAAAAAACAAACGATGCAGAAGTGAAATAGCGAAAAATAAATGGAGTACAGAGAACACAATTTACCAAATAAAAATGTTCTCTTTATAATTTTATTGTTGAATTTTAAGAATTCTTCAAATATGTGTGGTGGCGCCCTTCAAAAAGCATACAAAAAATTATTATTTCTTTTACAGGAAAAAAATCTATAGAACAAAAGGAAAAAGGACAAAGACAAACTTCTGATTTGGCTTAGAATGAGACAACAATTTAAAAAAGTGAGATAAAAAATTTCGTAGCAGACGACCACAGAAAAATGACCAAATAATATTTGATAAATTTCTTTCAATGCCAAGAAAAAAAACATACTTATTATAACGAATTAAACTTAATCAACACAATCGTTACACTAAACTATTTATTTCTTTATCATCAAATCATTCTCCACAAAACCAAAACAAAATAGAATGAAAGAAATACGAAACGAAAATAATTCATAAAATACAAAAGAAAAAAAAGAAAATGTTACCCTCTTAACTAACCAGCCAACACAACAAACCAACAAACGAACAAAATATCAAACCCTATTATTGTCTTTATCCATAATCTTTCTTAACAAACATAAATACCAATACAAATAAGCAAAAAAAACGTAGATGAAGAAGAAAAATAAACAATGAAAAACGAAAATAAATGAGATGAAAGAAAATGATAAAAAAAAGACAACGACGATGACGACAAAAAAAAAGAAAATCTTAAAAACATTTTTCACAATAAATTATTTCGCCAAAACTTTTCACACATTTATTTTCTTTTATAAAAAAAAAAAACCCAAAACAAAAAAAAAATGTTTTTCTCGTTTTGTGTTTTTTTTTTTTTTGCGCTGTGACAAATTTTTTTTTGTTGTAAGAATTTTAATTTATTTCAATGTTTTTCATGATGATAATATTTTGATTGTTGATCATTTGACTAATCTTTTGGACGACATATTTCATTAATTTTCACAATAATTATATAAATATTTACTTTCTTATATTTGATTTATTTATGTGAATCATGTGTGAGGAAGAAGAAAAAAAAAATACGACGACAAAAATAATTTATGCTAAGATTAACTCATTGAAAATAAACAAGAGGATGCGTGGACACAACATGATTTAGATAATCTTTTTTTTTGTACATTCCTAGGTAGAATAAAAATAAATATATTGTTATTTTATTTTAGAAATATAAAAATATTTTTCTTAAAAATTCATACAAATTACTATTTTTAAATTTTAGAGTTTTCCCAAATTAAATAGAATTTTCTCAATAAAGAACACAATTAGTCAAGTCACAAAATTAAACGTAATTATTTTTAACAAATTCAATTGACAAATTTAAAAATTATTGGCTTTAAAGGCTCTTATAGAAAATGCTTTGAAATTTGAAAAAAGATAAAAAAAAAAGAAAAGAAGGAATTTAAATATAAATCGTTTAAGTTCTTTTAATCCTTTAATCCTTCGAAATACCATTGTTGAAATTTCAACAAAAATATTAATTCAAATAATCTTTCTTGAATGTAGAATTTAGACGGTCAAAATTATGTGATTAAAACAAATAAAAAAAAAACACAAATTACCAGGTGTCTCCATAACAAAAATAAAATACAAGGCGCCTCCATTATAATATTTTTTTTTACATTCTATCAAATCAACTTAAAATCAACACAACAGAATAAGCTTTATGTTAATCAATTAAATTTCAGAGGTAAGCTAATTGAAATACATAAAAACTTGTATACTCATTCATTCCATAAAAAGTCATATTCAAAAGAGATTTTTTAAAACTATCAATCTTTCATCTTTTGATATTCTTCTAAGAAGTAAATCTAGGAAAAAGATGAATAAATAAATAAAAGTAAAACGAATTCTGTGTCGGCAATCGACTTTAAAGTAAAACCAAAACATAACAGAAAAAGAAGAAGAATTCTTTTACATCCAATAAAAAATAAATCTTTCAATAAGCTAACCGACAGGTCGTCGGGGTTGGTGATCGTCGTGTCCTATCTAAAAGAACCGGATTATAAAGAAGAATGAGATGGAGAATTGGTTGTACGAGATGCTTTGCTGTATAGAATATGTATAATAAAGGATGAGCTGTTTAAAAAAAAAAGAAATATAAAAACAAGGATAAGAGATGCCGGAGGGAGATTTGGTAAGTTATAAAAGAAAAAAAAAGTAAACAAAAGTAAGCAAATTTTATTTTCTTTTTTGGTTTTTTTTTCTTTATTTTTTGTCGCCTTTAAAACGTAACAACAATAACGCTAATTCGGTGATTTATTAAATCGCATGTTTTTACAAAACTTTTTACTCCTCTTCTTCATTCCTCTCTTACAATTCTTTTCACCATTCTTTATGTACTGAACGCTTACTTGTATTTTTATTTTTCTATGTGACTACATACATATACAAGTACACATACAGATATAGTAAGAGTAAAAAAAAAACTTCAAGTCGACTTTCTTGTCATTATAAAGTTTAAAAACAATAAATCTGTGTTCAAAAGAAACAACAACAAAAACTGTAAAATTTATAACGTTAATAATTTCTGACAAACTACAACCCAATTGACTCTGCCCACTTTCAACTATAATACTTTACTTACCAAAAACAAAATAAACAACATAAGAAAAAGAGAAAAAAAGGAGAAGTAAAAAAAAACATTTCACCCACTCATACAAATATTTTTCTTTTTTCATCGTCTTCATCTTCATATGGGAAAACAAAAATAATAATAAGACTCACTTAAAATTGTAAATAAGTTTAGAAAAAATAAGTAAACATTTTCTTTTGAAGGATTTTCTAAGAAATTGTTTTGTTATAAAAGAAGAAAGAATTCAATTATTAAAGATTTTTAATAAAATTACACGCATTATAATATCAATGGACAACATTTTAGTTTGATCTTGGTCCCATTGTTGTACGGAGATTAACTCAACTAAATATTTTCTATCGTTTTACTACATAATTGATATTCAAATTCCGAGTCTAAAATTTAGATAAAAATTTTGTTTGTTTGTAGCATCTGTAGCAATGCTAATGCCACTAAACAAAAGATTAAATTCCTAATTAAATAGTTTAATCTGTGTACGTGTTTTATTTCCATATTTTAGTAGTTTATATTTAGTATTCGACTCTCCAATAACGAAATAACAAACAATTCACCTTCAATAAAAATAAATATTAAATTCTCATTCCACAAATAATCGAAT
Source organism: Pedicia rivosa (assembly GCA_963082725.1). Classification (NCBI taxonomy): domain Eukaryota; kingdom Metazoa; phylum Arthropoda; class Insecta; order Diptera; family Pediciidae; genus Pedicia; species Pedicia rivosa. The sequence continues at coordinate 7,921,192 of OY720151.1, read as the reverse complement.
AAAGTATAGAAAACTAAGAAGACACACAACGACAAAGATTAAAAAAGTAGTTTTTTTTCTCTTTTTACTTGGTGCCAGACTGACGATATCTGAAAACAATTAATTAGAATTTCATTTTATAGAAAATCGTTTTAATTTCGAATTTTAGGAGTTTATTTTATTTGAATTTGAAATTACATAAGATTTTATAGCCAATAATAATAATCAGCTAAATGCCATTTATTATTCTCTCTCTCTCTCTCGCTCTATCTTCGTCAAAAAAAAAACACCAAGAAAACTAACAGTATAAACAATTATTTCTCAACCTACACGAAAAAGAAAAACAACAAAAGCAAAATTAAGATTAGAATGGTTTTCTTTTTCTTCATGTTTTGACTTCTAAATTTTTTATTGGATAATATTTTTGTGTAAAATAAAAGCAAAAAAAGAATGAAGATTTTCGAGAAAATGTTTTGAAAAAGAAAAATACAAAATGAAAATAAAATTAAAAATAATAGAATTTAACAGGGTTTGTAATGTGACCATAAAAATGGATAATATTTAAATGAAGTGGCGGATTAAATGAATACGAGAGAAACAAAAAAGTCAAAAAGATTACACAGAATATTTTTTGATGATAATATCGCAACGTTAAAAGAGCAGAAAAAAGAAAAAAGAAAAAAAAAAACAAAAAGACGAAAAATAAAACACATAAAATAAAAATTCCATTGAATTTTTTTTACAAGAACCACTTAATTTAGTGACGTAACGTAAGTGTGTGTTGTGTGATGTAACTTAAGGAGATAGATAGACACAAAAAGAAGAAATAATATTCGAACGGAAACTTAAAACAAGATGAAAATTCGACTTCAATTTCAGTTTGTTTTTTTTTAAACTCAAATATAAATAAACAACTACGTGCCTTGATTTGACAATATTTTTCTTCTAGTTTGTCATTTCATCCAAATTCGTTGTCATGCCCCCCTGTTCACAACAATCTCATTGTACTATAAATACCCTTTTTGTCTTTCTAAGGAATATCAGATTGACTGTAAATTTGTTCCTGCATGAGGTGGATTTGTAAGTCGAATGTGGGAATATTCTTACTATCGAAATTTAAGTCCAAAGTGGGAATACTGCATCATTTGAAATTTTATTTCAAAGAGGGAATATTCCAACTTTCAAAATATTATATTGAAATTATCTTATTTCTAAATAGATAAATATATGTGACACACGAAATCAAATTAAAGAAAATATAAAAGTCAATATACCGCGCGAGATTTTTTTTTAACCAATAAATCAACATTCAAATGTTTTTATTTACATTTTTGAATATACTTACATAGTATAAAAAGTAAATATCGATTATATATTAGAAACACGATCATCATCACTTCAATTTAAAAATACTTACAACACTCACACAATGACAACAATTATTCGTGAATTGATCGTTCTTTTTTATACGAAAAAAACAAACACAACAAAAACTATATTATTCAAGTTTTCAGAGTATTCTTAAAATTTTGTAACGACAACAAAAGTGCTGTCAATTTGATGACACTTTTAACCCCTTCAGAAGTTCATACATTATTAACGTGGTTATATGAATAACAATATACCTATACCTAAGATATGTTTACGAACATTCTTTAAGACCAGAAAAAATGTATCTTTTGTTATTCACACATTTAACAGGCAGTTAACAAATTTTGTGAAACCCAAAAAACAATAATAAATTTTAACAGAATTTGTTGTTAGACGATCACACAAAAAGAATATAAAAGAACAAGACAATAAAATAAAAACATTAAATTCCTTAATGTGACGTCATAATAACAATGGTGAAATGAAGAATATTTGTCTCATGTTTGTTAATGGTCCCCAGGTTACCATATAATAAAAATAAATAAAGAAAGAAAAGTATTCTTTTCTTTTTATTCCATCGTCACCCCGTCACAAAAACAGAAAAACAAAAACACCACAAAAATGTTAAAATTATGCAAACAGAAAAAAAAAATTTTGTA